>JAJJWW010000310.1:0-15643 GCA_023531295.1 Papaver armeniacum | reverse complement strand
TGACAAACTCAAGCTAAGACTAGCTAGCTGGAAAAATGGACCTCTAAACCCAGCTGGGTGATACACTCTCATAAGTACTGTCACATCTACCTCTCGCATCTACCAAATGAGCTGCTTTAAGTTCCTAAAACAAACTTTCCAGGACCTCAACAAGATTTTGAAAGATTTTTTATGGGACAAAGACATTTACAACCAAAGATGGGTCATGCCGCTATGCTGGAAATACAAGGACTCTCTATAGTACCAACTAATGGATGCAAAGTACATATTATGTAGGAATGTTCTCAACATGGATATTCACCCCAAGGGTTGGAGACTCTTGGACCTGGAAAGGTATTTTGGAGGGTATAAGCAACATTCAAGAGCATATAAACTGGAGAATCGAAAATGGCAAAAGAATCAACATATGGGAAGATATTGAATAACTGACAACAACAACCTTCTGACCAAGCCTGACAACTGCCCAGATAACCTCCTCCTGATGGATCACCTCTTTTTGGAAAATGGGGAATGATACATCCCCAAAATTAACACCTGGTTCAATCTCATTAAAGCCACGACTATCGTAAACACTGCCACTCACCATAGGAACGAAGATTAGATTCATTAGAAGCTGACGGAATCTGGAAAGTTCCCTTTAAAATCACCCTATAGAGCAAAAATCAACATGATATATAATACTAATGCTCAACCCATGGATTGGAATGTCATCTAGAGAATGGATATTGCTCATGTCATTTGAATCTTTCCGTGGAAATGTGCTCATGGAATTCTCCCCACAAATGCAAAGACTGCTAGCATCTTGCACTTCATTGATCCCATCTGCAAGCTATGCAACATTGGGGAGGAAACCATGACCCACCTTTTCATAAGCTGCCCAGCTACCACCTCTCTTTGGCATCATCTATTTATACCATGGAGAATTTGATTGAAACACTAACTTGATGGATTGTTCAATTCCTGGTTTGACTAAAGCTATAATAATTCAAGTTACAGTGGCAATATTCATGCTACTGCTTGCTGGTATATCTTGAAAGCTAGATTTGACTTTATTTTCAACCATGCTCAGTCAAATGCCAGACATACCTCTCTAAGCATTAAAGGACACCTCTGCCCTCATAATAGAGTGCATCATTTGCAGGATCATATTCTCAACAATGCTTTTCCACAATATGGAAGAAGATATTGACCATCAAATTCCCGCCCCTTCTCTCCAAGAGGAGAATTTGGTATTATCATAAAAATATACACACTACAAGACCCAGAGTCACTTGCTCACTATACTGCATTAACAACCATGGATTTTGCAGGTTATATCCTTGGGAATAGAGGGAATCCAAGAAATTATGGAGAATGGGGAGCATCAGGGGGAACTGATCTAGCTTTCAACTGGGCCAAAAAATGCAGCACATCAATGTTGTAATCCATGCTGAAATTTTGCAAATTTTTGTTTGTTTTACCATGTTATATCAAAATGCTGTTCAGGGAAGACTCCACCTCAATTACCATGAAAAAAATAAAAGGAAAAATGACGATGAAAAAGGCAACACCAACATCATTTCTTTTATTTTAGTTGATCTTAAACTTATCCACGGAACTCAGAACTTAGGTTCTCCTAATTTAGCTTTGACATATAAAAACCTGTACTCCTTTGTGCTTAAGTTTTCTTATAAAAAGACCAAAAGTTGCCAAATCAACCTCCAAGAGACTCGCCTCTTCATCGATGATCGAAAACTCTTTATGTACCGCCCCATGCCACAACCCTAAAACAACTACTCACAGATTTTTATTGGTGTAGTCCAAAAGTGGCCCTGCTAATCTCCAACCAGCGGGACCCATGCTTACCGTGATGAGGTTGTTTTAGGGTTGTTGGTAGAGGCAGTATGTGTAGAACCATTGATCAATGATACATGAGTAACATGACAACGAATTTTATATGGTAGTGGTTCCACAAATACTGAAACACGGACATTGTTGTCTTGTTCATAGTTCATATTGTATAGTCAAATTTGCTCCAAATTTGACTTCCTTTTAGGTGTGTTTGGCAATTACTCGAGAAGTTGTTTTATAATTTCTAAAAAGCAAAATCCTTTTTTTTATTGTTTCTTCTCCCGACAAAGAACAACACAGCAACTTCATAGACTTTTTGTTTTCTCGTCTGCATACTCTCTGTATCATAAAGAATAGAGCTTTTCCGCATCAATTAACTTATCCAGATCCAGGTATCCATTTCTCATTTCCTGTAAATTCTTCTGGCATACTATTTACCTTCTACAGTATAACTTCTATAAAATAATAGGCTTGGGACCGAGAAAAATTATTATTTTAAAGAGATATTATGTTATCGATAATATAATAAATTATTATTTTACAGTTAAATAATATATTATTATTATATAGGATAATTACTAGCTTGGAGGTTGAACAATAATTGTAGATTTTAAATAAAACGTCGACTAATTTTGTAGAGATATTATATTATTGACCAATTACAATAAGAATACAACCACTCCAAGTATCAATCACACTGGAACACTTTTTTTTTGCAATACAACAACGTGACTTTGGATCTTTTGAGTGCACTACAAACTATGAGGGATGAAATACAATTTGATTTGAATTTTTACTTAAAATTTAACAAGTATAAATTTATTTCTTATTTTCATAGTAGCATTATTATTTTATGTATTATTTGGGACCTATTAATGCTTAAGAGAAACTTTTAAAATGTATTATTTTATGATTTTATCGAATTTATTATTTTAGCGCTAAGGGCCCGAGTTGGGACCAGGAAATTTTATTATTTTAAAGAGAATATTATATTGTCGAGTATTACTTTAAAGAAGTTATACTGTATCTTGAAAACCTTAAAGTTCACCGATCAAAAAAAAGAAACCTTAGTTCGAAAAAAAACCCTTAAAGTTCGAATGTCCTAGTCCTTTTTCAGTTCCACTCTCACTATTACCTCTCTTTTTCTATTAGATCTTCCTACATACCCTCCGTATTTTCTGTTACTTTGTCGAAGAAAAAATAGTCAACACACAGTAAGAGAAGATTATGGCTGCTTCAACGGCCCTTCAAGTTTTAGTTTCACCACTTCTTGGAACGGTATGATAGCCTCAGGTCTGTTAGGCCTCTTCTATGCACATGCCAAAACATGGTATTTGGCATATATGCACCCACTATGGGTATGCCAAACTGCCAAACTCATATGCCAATATGTTTTTCCTGGCATATAGGCATACACGACAGAGTTTCCAAATTGACGATAGAGTCTTGATCGCTTGATGGTCAACCAATCGTTCGATGGTCATTCACTCGACAATGATAGGTCAAGCTATCGCTCGATACTATGATAATCGCTCATCGTATCTTCATCCAACGGCTAATATTACCCCCTCTATAAATACCTAATTCTAATCTCATTTTAACTCACACTTTAATTTCTTAATCTCTTAAGAATTTCTCAATCTCTCTAGAATTTCTTAATCTCCAATTCTTTTCATCACTCTTCCAATTCCTTAGAGAGCATGGCTGATAATATGAATCTGGCTGAGTGCATGGCAAACCAACTGTATTAGGAGAAGTCAAATTAGGAGATGTCAAGTGAGGCGAAACCTAAAATTCAAAACTGCAGGAAGATGAATGTATTTGCAGGAATTATATTGATTTGACATTGGAGCCATATTTGATCACCAACTATTGTGGGAAAGGATTTTTTTAAAATTTCAAGAACAAACAATGAACCTACGCTGATTCGTAGTGTTTCGATTTGGTTCGGTAGCGCTTCAGATAATTAAGCGGAAGTTACTAGGTATTTTGCTTTACTTCAAATGAGAAGGCCCAACCTTGAGAAGTGGTGAAACCACGGTGGAATTTCAGGAAAGGTGTCGTGTGGAATATCGTCGCATCTACGGGCAAAAATTCCATTTTGAAAGTTGTTTCGAGGTTTTAAGATATTTGCCCCAATATTGTCAAACATTTGTGTTGTAATTTCTCAATTGTCCACTTTTAAAGTTTTAATATTTGTTTAAAATTTTTAAAGTATTAATATTTTTAATATTTGTTTAAGTTTAAATATTTGTAATACTTTTAATGTTTAAGAATATAATTAATATTAATTTTCAACAATATTCACAAATTTTCAAATTCATTAAACTTCACAAAATTAAAAACTTCAATATAATTAAAATAGTCATTTTACAAGACATAAAACTAGACAATAATTGGAAAGACTTTAAAAAAATTTTTGGAACAATGTTCTTCATCTTCTTCATTTCACTAAACTTCCAATCAATGCGCTCATGAACGGAGTCTCCTTTGTTTATCTTCTTCTTTGGCTTCAAATTTGTTTTTCCTTGATTTTCCTTGCCTTTAACCTTTCTTGGCCTTCTCTTAGTTGCGGTTTTGACTTGGTTGATATCCAAAACTTGGAGACTTCTTTTTCTTACTTATTTCTTTAAATCTATCACATATCTTCTCAACGGCACCTTCAAGTACTACTCCGGAAAAATCAAGTTGTGTTGCCAATCAAGTTGGAGTTAATTGTGCCATTTGGATAAAATAGAAGAAATAAATTAGATTGAGAAAAGAGAATAATAGATTGAGAAAGAAGAGAAATTTTTGTGTAAAAAATTTGGGGTAAGTGTTGAGTTTGAAAGTTACCTATTTTTATAGCGATGAAGAAATAGCCGTTACCGCTAGAGTGAATATCGCCAGCGATATTCACTTTATTGCTGTCGATATTGTCAATATCGCTCGCTAGGGATTCGATCGCTCAGCGGTTTCTCCATAGTGGCGCAAATGGTTTGGCATGCCATCTGGCATGCCAAACACCATTTTTTTGACATGTGCATAGGAAGAGGCCTTATAGAAACCGAGTTTAGTCAAATTTCTGGTGTCCGTGAAGAATTCGAGAGGCTCTCTGACATATTATCAACAATTCAAAATGTTCTCGAAGATGCTGAGATTAAGCAACTGAAGGAGAAGCCTATCCGTAATTGGCTGAGAAAACTCAAAGATGTTGCTTATGAGGTTGAGGACTTCTTGGATGAATGCATGACTGATGCTGTTGTGGCTTTAAGACTCGCACAGTGCAATCTCGAATCTAGCAGAAGATTCAACCACATTCTAGAGTTTTTGAATGGCTCTGTTCCATCTCTTCTCAGCATTGAACCCAGTTCATCGTCCAGTCATACAATTGCAGAAAGAATTGAAAAGTTCATAAATAAATTTGATGCAATTGCCGAACAAAGGTACAAGTTTCATTTGAACCCATATGTGGAAGTTACAAATCCTCAATGTACAGGGAAGCAGCTGAGAGAAACTACCTCCAGATTAATCAATGAACAACAAATTTATGGAAGGGACCAGGACAGGATAAATATTGTGAACCAATTGCTAAAACATATTAGTGAGGGTGGTCTTGATCAGTCCAAAGGAGATCTTTTAGTCTATCCCATTGTCGGGTTGGGTGGTCTTGGGAAGACTACCCTTGCTCAAATGATTTACAAGGATGACAAGATCGTAGAGCAGTATCAAATCAGAAGCTGGGTTTGCGTTTCTCAAAATTTCGATCTAAAGGTGCTTTTTAAAGCCATCATACAGTCCTGCGGGGAGTCTGCACAAGGCCTTCAAAGTCTGGATCTTATTCAATCCCGTCTTGAAGATATACTGGATGGTAAGAGATTTCTTATCATCTTAGACGATGTATGGAACGAGGATCAAGCCGAATGGGAGATTTTAAAATCTTCTTTGAGAAGCGGAGCAAAAGGTAGTTCAATAATGGTTACAACCCGACTTGCAACCGTAGCATCCATAATGTCTACCGTTCCACCTTATTATCCAGGAATTTTATCACATGAGAATTGTTGGTCTTTGTTCAAACACCGGGCGTTCTCGTCAGGTAACGAAGAAACAACCTATCCAAAGCTAGAAAAGATTGGCCGGGAGATTGTGAAGAAGTGCGGAGGTATACCTTTGGCTGCAAAAGCACTTGGAGGCTTACTTCATAAAAGAGATGAAAAACAATGGTTGTTTGTGAAAAATAGTGAAATTTGGGAGCTTGAAGATAATGCATCAGATGCCATTTTACCTGCCTTGCATTTAAGTTACAACAATTTACCGTCGAATTCAAAGCAATGCTTTGTTTTCTGCTCCGTGTTCCCGAAAAACCACAAATTTGCAAAAGAAGAATTAATTCACTTATGGATGGCAAATGGTTTCATTCTAAAGTAGGCATAATGGAGCTAGAAGATATAGGAGATGAGATTTTCAGTGACTTATGTATGAGGTCATTCTTCCAGGACTTTGAAAAAGATGAAGAAGGGAATACTATAGTGTGTAAAATGCATGATCTGGTACACGATCTCGCTTGCTCAACTATGAGGAATGAATGTTCAGTTTTGTGGGAGGATAGTGGCAAGGGAAATGCTATCTGGAGACCAAGCAGTTGTAGTACTAGTACACATATGTCAATGGTTGACGATTCGTTGGAATCTTTTCTCGCCAAAACTTCACCACGCATGCGTACGCTTGTTAGATTGCGGGTAAATGTTTTCTGTAGGAGTAAAAATATGTAACAGACACGCGTCGAAAGATTAAGGTAGAAGTAGTATAGTTAGGTGCAACTGCTTCTAGGAAATAAGACCTCACTAGTGCTTATCCTAACTAGTCAGCCCTAAGGGCACTATTGTAACTTGATATACATCCCTACCCTTTATAAGGGAAAGTGAGATATGTTTGTAGGGATCCTTTTTCTTCTTCCTCCCACAACCGAGAGCTTAGCAAAAAACTCTATTTTCCCTTTAATGGAGTTTGTATGTAACACTTCCGATCTTGTAACACTTTCGATGATAGTAAAACCCCGTGGATGTAGGCTTCATTAATGGCCGAACCACGTAAAAACTCTTGTGTTCATGTTTACTTTGATGTACTTCATCTCCTCTTTGTTGAGTAGATCCTCATCTTAAGTGTTGGATTCAAAGTGGGTGTGGTTGTTAGATTTTTAGCAACTACATTCTGGCGCCGACTAAGGGGACCGAGAGTCTTCTGTAGCTTTTAGTTTTGAAGCAGTGTCAGTGAAGTGATTACCGATCTATCAACTGCGGAGACTGAAGTGTAAAGGTTAAATATGGAACTTCATCTAGAGAGAGTTATCTTCAGACAACAAACGGGCGACAAAACTGAGAGGAGAAAATATTGGAGGTTCTGCGTGCAAAACCTGATACGAGCATGGAGAAAACTTCAACAAAATCGGGGTTCATCAATAATAAATCTAAACAGAACAATCTTCTTCCGATCTTCTCTTTATTTGTCCTTCAACATTGAGATTTGGAAGTTTCAAGTTAAAAGATTTTCCAAAACGCTTTCTTATGAAAACTGGGGTTTTGTTCTTGAACAAAATTTGAATTTTCTTTCGAAAATCTTAACTCGATTTCAGTTTTAATCGGGATTTACTGTTAATAGATCTCGTTTCACAAACCCATCCAAACTATTTTGGAATTATTGAGTTTGGGGAACTTCCGATTCGTTTACTTCGAGGTTTCTATGTCTTGAATTGAATGATACGCTTGCTCTTCTCTCGGCTATTCACTCAATTGATTTGTTGGTGCAGCGATTCTCTTAGCCGGGATGTGGATTTCATCCTAGTCTTCATCATCGGGAATTACAGAAGATGAAATTTGTGAAACCACCATCAAATTAAACGGTCTCATCAACTCGATTTCGAAGGAAATCGCCTTGACAAACTCCGCCAAAGTGGGACCGAGTTCGATCAATTTATTGATGTGTTTCAATCTATCCAAGACACTAGATTCGCTGCTAACTCCAAAGATGCGAAGCAACAGTTTTGGACTTGCGTGGAATGCAGAACTTTGGAGTTTGTACGTAGCTCATCACCATCTCTGATCAATTTTCACCTCGGATGAATTGATCATAAAATGCAATCAACATCGGGTTCGACTACTCCAGTAGAAAATATCTCGGGCTCAGTCACAAGAGTCAAATTCAAGACTTCATCGAATTTTGCTCTTTTAAGTAATTAAAACTCGTGGGATCATAATCTAGTTAATCGGGTCTCAGCATTCAGCTTCGGAAGAGATCATCATCGGGACCAAACGTTACAGCTCAATCAAACTTTGGTTGTTTTAACCATGTCGAGTCATAGCATCAATCTCGGGTCTGGCCATTTCTGGGTTCATCGGCACATCTCAACTCGACCAAGTCTGTTCATAGCATCAATGGGAATTGCATCAACTTAGCTTCGTGTAATTCCACATCGAGGCCAATCAGTTAACTTACTCGGATCAAAATCATCTCGTGCCAGGTCAAATCGGGTAGATGTCCAGGCAACGGATCGGAGCTAGTCATATCGGATCACTTGCAACGTCTAGCTCGGATCGGATCACTTGCAACGTCTAGCTCGGGTCAGTTCATTTTTATATCGGGAAAGATCATGTCGGATAGGGAAGTCACTTCAGATCAACTCGGACTGATCACCTCGGAAGGTTACAATTGACTCGTTTCGGGAACTCAGCTAGGGAAAATTGAGTCGGTTCATTCCATAATAACACACCTTTGTCGGGACATTCATCTATAACAGGGAATATTCATACCTCCTCAATCCCCATTCTGCGAGTTATTTTGATGAATGTTATTTAAAATCTTCTTCATATAAGTCTGGTACAAGGCGATCGGCTAAGTCAAATGCAACCCACCTAAGAAAACATGAATAGTTCTTGTTTTAGATATTTGAGAGTGTAGACCCATAACGTTTGGCATGCAAAAATGATTTGCTTCTACTACCTTACTTAGTGTTCAATCATCGTAAAATGTCACTGAATGAGAAATAGGAGAGATATTTTAGAGGGTGATGTCTGGCTATATTGTTTGGGAAGAGATCTTCCACTGTCTATCCGAGTTTATCGACTTCATTTATGTACTCTCGTTGGGATATGATTGAACTTGAAATGGCATTTGACTCCTTAAACAGACATCAGTATAAATATTGGGATTGTTACTGTAACCATTTATACTTAGACTGTCACCGTAGCCATTTAAATCGTCAAAATGCTTAATTCTCACATATAGTGTCAATTTTATTGAACGCATCACTTGATCATGAAATTCCTATAGTGTTAATTTTATACCTTAAACCAGGGCATCCATAATAAATGCCGTTTGAATGAGTCATTTGAAATTTATAAACCTTGCTCACCCGAATCGTAAGTGGCAGGTACATCAATCGAGAAGTAGAATGATATTGACAGCGTGAGCACGAGCTTCAGGCGGTAACATAGACTCTAAGGGAGGGGTAACTTTGCTCATGGAGACGAAACAACCCTCTCTGACCAAGTGCGGATCGCGTCGTAATGTGTAGCTGATATCTATTCTCAACTGTCAGGAATGAAAGCTAAGTATCATCACTCTCAAACACTTAGCTCATTACAGCGCGTTTAACATCTCAATTCGTTTGTTACGATGTTTAAACATTTGAAGGCTAACGAACAATCCAAACTGGATCTTGTCACTGATTAACAAAACCCGCCTTCCTTAAGTTATTTCAAAACATTAAGTAGTATTTTGGCCTGATTTTAGAAGAGG
The DNA here is from genome assembly GCA_023531295.1 of Papaver armeniacum. NCBI lineage: Eukaryota > Viridiplantae > Streptophyta > Magnoliopsida > Ranunculales > Papaveraceae > Papaver > Papaver armeniacum. Next base: position 6,040 of record JAJJWW010000310.1, on the reverse strand, counting down.
CGGTTCATGTCGTCTGGGCAGTACATTTGTAATTCGGAGGCCGAATGTGCAATTTGGCTCAAATTTAGCTTGGGTGCTCACTTAATTGACTTGTTGTTTCAGAAAAAGGCTGAAGAGAGTAAGATTTCTTTAATTAGGCATCGAACTTCCAGGAAAATCAGTTCAAGAAGACGCCATTATGAATGATCACTTTGAATCATCCGTCTCGGACCAAAATTACCTCCCTGGCCTCCCCTGCACAACCTTTGCTCGGGTCTTACTAGCTTCGATCACTACCCATCATTGGGAGAGGAACCGCACACACAATTAGCTCGGACTTACATACGCTTCTTGTATCGGATTATCTTGAATCACCATCTCGGGAAAACCTGCTAGAATCGTCTAATGGGAAGGGAACAGCTACCCAGTGGAGGATGTCAACCTCAGGGATAGTCACGAGTTGCTGCAGCACTAATCACTTGTCTACCAAGAACAAGGGGGGTGAAGCTAACGTATAGCATCAAGAGCTATCGCCAGTGGAAGTGAAAGCTAAGTGTCACCTTCCTGAAACACTTAAATTCATTCACTAGGCGCATATAATGAATTCGTTCATCGTAATACGTACATCTTTCGAATGATAGTAAATCATCCAATCGTATTTTATTTTCAATTGTAAAAACCTGCCCGAAATTATTTCGAAAACATTAACTACCCACTTTTTTGGCCTAAATTTGGAGAAAATGAATCGTGTAGTTAGTAATACTTTTGTCGATCAAATTTCGAATATGCAATCGGGCTTAAGTTTTGCTCGGGGTACTCACTCAACTGACTGGATATTGCAGAAAAATGATGATGGATCGTGTGTGGACCCTTCAGTGAGATTATCTTGGAAGAATCCTGTTATGGACAATCACTTCGGATCAACCATCTTGGAGTTAGCCACACTAGTCTGCTCATGAAACATCATTGCGTTAAAGGAATCTATCTTGGAATAAATAGTTCAGGTCAATCAACTCTAAAGCAACGAAGTAGTATCTCAAGCTTCACCTACTCGCGCCCGATCACATCGGGGCACATACAATTCACTCTTGATTCCAACCAAAACATCTGTGACCAAGACGTATCGGGCATTCATCCTCTTCGGGCAATAATCAGAACACTTCTCCTAACTAACACATCCCTAAGACACAAAATCTCGCAAAGAATGTCTGATTCTCTCATGAATGGCACCAATGAAGTTCAGGGCAGCTCCAGATCTGACAAGTCAAGGATTCCCCAGACCATCTCTGGCCTCAGCCCTTAGATGAGCTTGTCTTGAAACAACAAATCAAGGCGTCACACCTTTCTTCTCTTAACTTTTAATTCCCTTCGTTTACTACTTGCATGACATGCTCTAATGAATGTGTCCAGGCCGTAGGAATTCATTAAAATGAACTTAGGAATTTAGAAAATAGCCCAGTATGTCATTGCCGCACATGCCTTTGTGCCTTGTTAAGTGTTCAAGTGCTGTTAGCAAATAGCCCAGTATGTCATTCTTGAGTTCATCATGATTTTCCTTATCGATTTTGACATCGCATTGTTATTAGATAGATGGTAACGATGAAATTCCACAAAGACTAGATACGATTGGTATACTTTGTAACTTGACCTTAGTATGTGGCTAAACAAACTTGAGGCAAAGACTTAGGTGGGAATGAACCTCAACATTTTAATGGAAATTTGAAAATCGGCTCTGTATACCTGGATCATCTTTATAAAAGTGAATGGTTGAAGTATATGATTCTTCTTTTCCTTGGACTCACCCTGCAGCTACTTACCTTTTTGAATCCACATGAATTTTAGAAGGTTGACAAGGAGACTGTAATCGCTTAGAGAATCTATACAATGGAGGCACGACAAAATGATCAAGTCCGCAGAATTCGTTAGGATATACTAGTGGTATTATGAACAACAGTCAGTTATCTCGGGACAAAGCAATATACCAAGTCATACCTGCTCGTGTCAGATCGCATCGGGTCATAGTAGTGAACACTTCCTCATTACAAGCGATATCGGGATAACAATCAGCACCTTACGAGCAACACCTAAAAGCGGCATAATGGGACCTTTGAGGGGAATCAGGAGAGATACAACAGTGACATGATGGCATGGGAGATTCGGCGATACTTGGAGCAACGTGTGACTAAGGTATCCCACTAGTGTGTGATGCTGAATAGGCAGGGGGCAACCGCTGCTCCGAAGATAATCACTTGAGCCACAATACCACGCCAACTACGTTTAGTAATCAGCTACTTCGGACCAGACACGCCACAGACCAATACATATTGGGCATTGGCCTCTTTCGGAACCAACTCACGGCTACTTCCTTCCCGGTTCGACAAATCAGTTCGGGCAACAAGAAACAACTTGGACATACCCTCGATCGGTGGACAGTGAATCACCTTGGGCATCACCAATATGGAATCGATTACCTCGCAGCAACAACCGACTGCGACTTCGGGAAATATCACAAGTGTGGCTGATAGGTGTCTAAAACACCTAATTTACTATCTAGTAGTTACGCTTTCTTTGCTATTTTTCTTGTGAATTATGTACTTTACGCGTGTTTTTGAGTTATAAGATACTCTGGAGTCGCACGGAGGAAAAGAAGCAGAAATCACCCAATTTGAGCAAAAAGGGCGTAATTGCCATTTCTCTGGAGAACACTATTTGGAGCCTAGCAAAGGTTAAGGGGCAACTCTTTTTGGAGAAGTATTAAAGACAAATAAAATGCAGTTAAGGGATAGCTCGTGTTGTGTTTATAAGGAAATGTTAAAGATCGTGGTCACACCCTATCCGGCCCATAGTAATACCTTGTATCCGGACCGGACTCTGTTATCCTAACCCCCTCGAGAGTTTCTCAATTCTATCAACCATTATTCACCTGAATGAGAGGAAGAAAGAAAAGCTGCACAAGCAGCTATTGATGCTGCTGTTAATCGAGAGCCAGAGATCGAGAAGAAAATTGAGCTGCTGATAGGTCATGAAGCAGCGATTTGTGTAAGGAAGAAATAATTTGTTGGTTAGGGTTTTGAAGGAAGATATGAAATTGGGTTTAATTTGAAAATGCTGAGACATAGATTGAGTTTGGGTTTTGAAGTTATATGAAATGAAGCTCTGTAATGAATTAAGACATGGGTTTGTCTCAAGATTAAGTCTCTGGTGGTAATTGTGTTTGAGATGGGTTGATTCTCTGGTGAAATTGAGAGATTCAGATGAAATTGTAGACGGGTTCGATTGCAGCTGGTGATTTAAGTGTCAAACTTGGTTGAACTCGATCGGGTTTGGATTGACTGAAGAATTGATGGAAATGTTGCTGCTATGAAGATAGAGATTTAATGGGTTCAATAGTTGTTGTTGATTCAAAGATGAAGAGCTGTGGTTTTGAATTTTGGCTAAGTTACAAGGGTTTTGTGGAAGATTGCAAGAGGATCAAATCTGCTGGAATTGCTGGCCTTGAGATGCAGAGATTGGAGATGAAATTGGTGTTGATCTAAAGCAGTTATGGCTGAGATAAAGAATGGGGGTGAGATGCTGCTGTTGGTTGAATAAATGGTGGAGAAATTGCAGTCTCAGGCATTTGAACAAGATAAGGAGTTAGTGGTATCTGGGACGAAGCTGCCATGGTTGCTGCTGTTATGGAATGGCTTGAGGCAATTGATGAAACTGATGAGCTAAGGAAGATGAGTTACAAGTCTGAGTGGTAGTCTGTGGTGATACTGGATGAATTAGTAAGGGGTACTGAAATGGCATTGCAGGTGAGATGGAGTTGAGGCTGTCAATGGGTGATTCTCAGTGGTGTTGTTGAACTCGAAGACAGAGTCACAGAAGAGATCGAGAGAAGATGGCAGGGATCGATGGTTGGTCATTGATGCTGGTGACAACGAGTCGAAGGTTGAGTCAGAGAGAATGATGATGAATGGAAAGGGTATGACTTCAGGGATGGAGATTTTAAGAAGCTGAGAATGACTCGAGGTTTGCTGTGAACTGATGGCAGCAATGCCGAGAGATGTGATTGTGGCAGCCTCTGGTGGTGATCTGAGACAGGTGGTGCAAGTTGTAGTTGTGTGTTGCCGCTAAGGGTGCACAAGGAGGAAGAAAGGATGCTACAAGGTGGTACACAGGCCGTGATGTTGCAGCCACGAAATGAGAAGAAGTGATGGGAGTGCAGGGAAAGCTGAAATGGAATCGGCACGAAGAATTTTGGTTGTTTGGTACAGTGGCTGTAGTGGTCTTGCTCGTGAATGAAATAGTTGAGGTCTGCAAATGAAGTCAGATGAACATAGTTGCAGGCCTGGAGATTGTACCAAGAGATATTGTTGTCGAAGCCAAATAGGTTGCGGTACAATATTCTCGCTAGAGTTTTGCGGGTCAAGAGCTGAGCCTCAATGTGACAGTTGAGTTGAGCTTGCAATGTCATTGTGATGTCTTGAGACGGGGATGGATTGCTCAAGTCTCGCAATGGTTAGGGATAATCGGTGATGCTAATGGTTTATATGAAAATGAAATTTGGTATGAAGCGAGATGGTGTTGTTGCACATAATGGGATTTGTGTTGGTGGTTTGGCCGTGAGTCTGCTTGTGATTCAAATTGGTCTTTGGTGTGAATGATGCTTTGAAGTGCTACAAGTGGTATGAGCCAGAGCTACTGCAATGGTTTAGGTGATTGTGGATGTGCTGAGTCTTGGAAATGCAAGGAGTAGGAATTGACAAGAGATGAAGTAATTAAGTTTACAGGGAACTGGAGTTGTGACATATTGGCAGTGAAGCACCATCATGGTGCAGCAGCAAAGTCAGGCCAGTACAAATGGCCTAGCCCAAAGTGAATCAGACTGAGCCAGACTGACTCGTCTGAATAGCTGAACTGACTCAGTGATCTTGACTGAGTGACCGATTTGAATCGTCCGGTTTGACTCAGTTGACCGGTAACCGGGTTGATTTTGCCAGTCACCTGAGAGGTCTGCCGGCGACTTTTTCCGGCAATTTCCGGCCATAATACCAGATTTCCGGCGACCTCTTTTGGGTCATATTTTCACATGTGTATTTGCACACACATGGGCTTGGTGGACCACATGGGTTTTGGACTATGAAGACCTAATTTTAGAAGTTGGAGAAAAGCTATAAAAAGGAGATCTTATATATCATATCTATTATCTTTTGCCTCTACTTTGTTTTTCTAGGGTTTAGAACCATGAACTCTTTTCTCTTTCTTCTTGTTATGAACTCCATGAATATGAGTACCTAGTTTTTATTATTGGTTATGGATTAGTTGGATTTCCAAACATGAGTTTTTGTTCAATAAATTAGTTTTCTCCCACATTATCGTTTATGATTCACCATTAGTATTGTCCTATATGATTGAATGTTTGTTTTGTCAAGTTGCAAATTGGTAGAACTCACATGCATGTCTTTTGCTAGATTAGGGTTATTATACGCAAAAGTGATAATTCCCGATTTAAAGTAGCATAAATATGATTATAGTTTGTAGTGATATATTCTTATGATCATAGGTGAATCATAAACCTTTGTTAAATCGGATTAGTGCTTTTACACGTTCGATTGCTTTGATTGGCCTGATTTCATAGAACCTATTGCATCTAGGGAATTAAACTTGATTAGTGCTTTTACACGTTGGGTTGTTCTTTTAGATAGAATTCATATTCGCATCTTTTAATGTGTTTGTTGATGACAAGAGGAGATTAGCGGATATTCTTTGCATCAAGGTATTCTAGGGCCTTTGATAAAAGTTGAGATTAAAATATCAATTCTAGTTATTGTGTTGAAAACATATTTGTGAATGAAAACGAATCCATGACCAATACTTTCTCTCATCCTTGATTTGTTGTTTACTTTTTATTGTTTGCTTTTATTTAGTTTATTATATTAAAATCACAAAACCCCCGGTGTTATTCATAGGGAACCTAAACAATTTGAAAACCAAGACCTCTCTGTGGGAACGATCCTTTCTTGCCCTTGCTTCATTATATATTTTGAGTAGTAAGAAAGTGTAATTTATATTTGTG
>JAJJWW010000309.1:0-156859 GCA_023531295.1 Papaver armeniacum | reverse complement strand
TTATAAAGAGGAAAAAGTTCACCACACGAAATCCCTTAGGCCCAATATGTAGCTTAAAGCCCGTCTTGATATAGCGCAAGTGGACAGTGCAGTAGCACAATTTCAGGGCCCAATTATTTCTGTTTACAGACATAATTTCAGATTAGAGCCTATAAAATGTAGGAAGAAAATATATATCATATGTTCTCGATTTCTTGGTATTGAAAATTTCAAACCCAGTAAGTAAGAAAAAGAACGATTTTTCAGGGACTACTAAAAATGGTGGGGGACTATTCTCCATTTTTTGGGTAGATATTAGAAGTAATATTGAATACCCCTTATCTAAATTTTTTTATACCAAACTTGCCCTTGTGTAATTAAATTAGTTAGCTGTAATGATTAATTAGTGATTGAAGTGAGGTTAGATTAATTAGTTAGGTGTTTTTAAAAGAATAATTTTGAAAAGAAGGTTTTTTTTTTTTAAGATGATTGATTTCGAAATGAGGGTTACTTCAAATTTACTAATCTCGCTTTAATTAGTAAAACTTTCAAAAATAAACATTTTATAAACCGATTTCTGTTTATGACAATAGAGTTCATGCGCATAAATCTGGAAGAACAGTAGCCTAACTCTTCGCTAGTGGTAGTTCTCTAGAGCTTAATGTCAAGACAGTGTAGTCGAACTCATCTGCACTCGAGTTTTTGCTTTGCAGAAAAGTTCTACAGGAAAAAATTAACGCAGGTAAACCAAACTAAAAGTCTGGCCTAGAAAAAATTTACATTGAACCTGAACTTAAAGTTCGGCCAGGATTTTTTTTTACTTGACGTAATCAACTTTTCCCAAAGCAAAACCTCATTTAAAACTAAGTTCAAACCTCATGCTTAAACTTTTAAGTAAATAATGAACTTTCCTTCATGTTCTTCGCTTCCATCAAATGTCTCCATTAGTTCGACAAAATTTTCCCAAAATTCCTAATAAATTTTCATGACTTCCATTTTCAACTCATTTTGACGATTATTTCTCATTTTTCTCAACCAAAACCAATGAAAAGTAATGGTTGTTATAATTTTGATTTGATTTTTGTTGTTTGCTTATGACGATTTAAATTAAGCTACATATAGAGGTGCATATGGTGGTGGTTTGAGGTGGTCAGAGGGCTGGTAGCTGAAGGTGGTGAGTGGGTCTATGATGGGAGCAGTATTATATAGTATATGTATAGGTTATTAGTTGGTTTTAAATCAATTAGGTTAAGTAGATAGTACCATTCCACACTTTGGCACACCCTTATAACTATAGCTAGATATTCCTATCACAAAATAATCCCCACCATTTTGAGTAGTCCCCAAAAATCGTCTCAAGAAAAACCACTATTTTATGTACCCATTGTTTATTTAGCAGGGCCATCAGAGAAAACATCCGTGACTGTAAAGGAGACTGCCTGGCAACACAATCAAGTTCTAATCACACAAAACCTCCTAGATAAATTAATTAACTACGTGAATGAAAAAGTTTGCCAATCTCTTTAATATTTTCTTGATTTAAGTACAGAATGAAAGATAGCAATAAAAGCCATTCAAAAAAGGGAAACATTTGACGGAGTTGCACCCAGGCCATAATTAAAGAAAGATCCACTATAATTATGGTTGGAGCTCATCTCATCTGTAGCTTTTATCATTCAATTGTACTCTTGGAAAAATATAGATATACACTCAGAGGAAAAGAAATGAAAGAACTTTGAGGTACTCCACAACAGAGAGGTTAAAATAAGATGAAATTTCTCTAAAGAAAGATAGTAGATATGATGAGGATAACATCAAGTCTTAAAAATACTGTTATGATTAATTGCATTTCCTGGCACATAGATCTTTCAAATAGTTTGGGTTTGGCAGAGTGGTGCTGCACCCTTTGATGCATTATGCATTCACAGCGGTAGCTACTAGTACTACACAAACAATTATGATCAACTTACAGTGTTCTAGTAAAATAGGTTGGTGCGTTTGTTTTCGGAGCAAGTCTAAGTTTCTATGGCTGCTCATGAATCCAACTTGGAAGATGATTTGGTTGAAACTATATTTAGAATCCAACTTGCAACCATTAGACTTGATCTTTCGCATCTCTTCCATGTTTAGCTTAAATTACGTCGTAAGGCTTGCTGTTACAGCTGGTGAATCACAACAACATTCAGATCTGAATTTAACATAGTTACATAAAACCGACCAACGTAATAAACTTGATGAGAAAAGACTTTTCTACCATATGTTCATCATGTCCCAATTAAATAGAAGATCCTTTCCAAAATGATGCTCGTTTCTTGACCCATATTCTCTATTCCCATAACCTAACAACAGCTAAGTTTAGATAGATCCTGCTCCCTCACAACACTACGGGTATATTAATGATGGCAGCTAGGGTTTTTAATAGTTTCAAAGAAAAAGACCGTACCTGTTGCCGCGGTACACTGGTCACTGGTACTCAATTGCTCATTAGCTTTGGCTGATTCTAGATCTATCCTTTTACCTCGCATCATCAACAGTATCTGAAATCAATACGATATACAGGAACACTATTCAGTGGATCTGGAAAAGGTTGCATACACTACTTTGAATTTGCCAGTCCAAATGGTACAAGGGCAAGCATATTCGGATTAGGAACTTATCTGGCTTTAGCTTTAAACCTTTTGGTGTGTGTGCTTTTATTAGTAAATCCATGTTGTTAAAGTCTATACCTTTTTTTTTCTTTTGAATTTTATTGTCCAGAATGGAAATGAATCATGCATATGCAGTCGGAATTGTAAACTAGCTTCTGTAGCATTGGATTCTTTTGAAAGAAGAAGAAACAAGAGGTAACAACCGGTTGCTACGGAACAAACTGGAATCCCACATCAGTTGCATGATGAGGAATATGTATACGAGATGATTGACTGATTGATTGAACATCGTACCCACATGTTGAATTTATTTCAAATGAGTCGAAACTGAATTATGATTTCGTTTGTGCCACGAGTCAAGGCTGCTAATGGGGTACCACAAAGGGTGTTCATGGTTACCTGTTAACGAGAAACCGAACCAAACCAAACCGATTAAGGAACCAACCTAACCATTAACTAATTACTTGGTTTTCGTTTAGAAAAGATGAAAACCGAGATTAATGGTTTGGTTTTGGTATGATAGAGAAACTCAACCAATAACCAATGGTTAAACCAATATTGATAAAAAAATCATTGATTAAATTTTCATTAGAGATGTCACTGCCATTAGTTTAATCTTCTTTTGATCTCTAGATTTAGAGTAAGCTTTAACTACTCTTGATATGTTTTTTTATTTTTTATTTTGTCTGTAAATTTTTGTAAACCAATACTATTTTTTTCTTTAAATTAGTGTAACTTTTTTTTTTTTGGTTTGACATAATTATTGGTTAACCAAAAACCACTGAAAAACCGAAACCGGCTGGAACTGATTTGGAAACCTAACCAATGGTTAATGGATTGGTTTGGTTTCACTTTTAGAAACCGATAGTATTGGTTTCTTTTGGTACCTGGCTTGAACAACCAAAACCACTATGAACACCTAGGTACCACATTCAACGTGGAGTGTACTGTACTCCTTAGAGCGTCCAAGTAGCAGCTTATTAAACCCATTTATTTGGTATAAGAACCAGACGTAATGACGCACCACTCCACCAAACTTTTAGTAAAACCAAATTCCGCACTATATTTGTCCGGGACTAAGACTATACCCAAATTTAGTCGAAATACGCTGATATAATGTTCGTTTCTCAACAAAGTGTTTATATAGTCTACGCTTGACATGAAGCGGCTCGTAAGTGTTCGCCCCACCTGAGAGGAGGTATAAACTACGCCCCAATGGCGCCAAGATGAAATGTACGCCCCACTCCAAGTGAGTTGAAGTTAACACTTGGAATGAGGCGTTGATATACCCTCCGCCCATCTGCATTTAAGGTATAGTGTACGCTTGGCATCAAAGCGATAAAGATTACGCCACACTCGGGCGGTGATAAAGATTACGCCTCATTCCAAGCGCAGGTAAAGTTCACGCCTTTGATTCCAAAGTGACCTAATAGCTACGCCCCATGACAAATTTGTTTAAGTTTTATACCTTTTTGGTGATTTCGAACGCTCAAGAAAATCGAACGATGGAAATTTTGGAACGTTGGGTTTGAAAGATATTTTGAACGTTGAAATTTTAAAGATTTCTATACTCATGTATATATGAGATGAATTCATTTAACATTTTCACACAACTACTTCAAACTAAAACTATCTATCAGGAACAAGAACAAGAAAAAGCAGATATTTCGCGTCTTTTCAAATCATTTACAAAATTTTCATGATTTGCTAACAATGGCACCACGAGCAGCCAAATTTTACGACAATTGAAGATGTAACGATGTGTAAAATTCATTTAGCAATATCTCAAGATCCGGGTGTTGGAACTGATCAATCAGAGGAGGCGTTGTGGACTCGTATCAAGGATGATATTGAAGTTCATTTACCTAATGCTCCAGAGCGGACTTGGAGTTACTGGCAAAAACGATATCAGGGAATAAGTAAAGATGTGTCGCTGTTTTCCGCAAAAGAGGCAGAAGTGGAAGGTGAATATCATACTGGATGGGGTCCTCAAATGAAGGTAAGTATTCTTGATTTTTTGAACAGTTAGTTTCTCCTATTTAAACGCCCCTGAACTTAAGTGTTTTTAAAAAAATTAACAGCTTGAAGAAATAAAAAAGCGGTTCAAGGAATGCAATGATGGAAAAAATTTAGGCACGAAGAGTGCTACCAAATTGTCATAGAAAATATTAAATTTAATCGGCGATCGACTTTTGTATTCGATACGACGCACGATTTGGACAGTTATGACAATAACGAGGTACATGAGGATGGACAACAAACAATAAATTCAAGACGAGACCAAATAACACGGATAGGGGAGACATAGAGAACACATATCTCCGTCGATTGGGGAAAAAGAAGCAAAACGATTAAATAAAACAGGAGAGAAAAATCCATTGTCCAAGAGGAATTGATGGGAATAATTATTAAAGAACAACAAAATTTCAATACTCATTACCAAGCACAATCAAGATTCAAGATGGAACAAAGAGCAGCCGAGTTTGCTGACTAAACAAGCGAGAACATGCGGCCAAAATAGCCAAGCAAGTCAAGACGACAATTTCTCGCATCATTATGATGGATCTCTTAAAATTGGATCTGTACAACAAGAGTACTTCCAACTTCGTAGGCGGACATAGTTCGTAATCAGAAGAAACCAATCTTAACACAAAGGCAGATTAGTAGAAACAAAAATTATTTCTCCTATTTAGTGATTATTAGTAGTATAATTGTTGATGTCCTAATAAAGTGGAATTATCGTAAAAAGGTCGATCCCCGTAATGAATCAATCCTACTCGACCATGTAATGAATCAATTCTTTTTATTATTATCCAAATTTAAGATAGAAAGAAAATGCAAACTAGAATTTTTAATAACCATATTCTAACCATATATGTTCGATCAAGTCATCACGCAAACGAATATGCGCATCTTTGTTATGCATTGCACGTCGGCGTTGCTATGCTCTAATTTGGGAAAACTCACTATTGCCTCTTAATATATTAACTTGGTCAAGTTACTTCGTTGTTCATAAACATGTGGCCGGTCCGTGATGAAACTCATCCTGACTATCATATTATGTAAGATTATACAGGTTTTGATAATATAGGTAAGCACATCCGATTCCACATTCTTGCAAATTTGTTTGATGATTCCAAATTGTTGTTTAAGTACACCAAATCCCCGTTCTACATCTTTTTCACCCTCTTGCATCGATGTAAAAAAAAATCCCGCCACCGGATGTTTAATGGCCATGATAATAGTAGGAATCTGTGGGTAGATTCCATCACCTAGATAATACGGCATATCATATGAATGTCCATTTACCTCGTAGCTCACTGGTGGTGCTTTTCCTGTTACAAGACTTAAAAACATATGAACGATTTATAACATTAATATCGTTGTTAGAGCTCAGGCATACCAAAAATGCATGCCAAAACCATAGATCATACGACACCACTGCCTCCAACACGATACTTTCGCTCCCTTTATACGCGGTGTAATCCCGATTCGCCGACAGACATTTATCCCATTTCAATGCATGCAATCTAAACTACCCAAAGATCCCCCGGAAATCCCCGGTCTTTGTTTTTCTTAAGCAACAATTCAACATCACCAGCCGTTGGTTCACGCAAATATTCTTTCCCATACACATTAACAACCGTCTTACGTAACCTATGAGTAGCTTCCAAAACAAAGGGTTTCGCTATGCGTAAGTACTCATCTATTGCATCCGCCGCACATCCATAAGCTAACATTCGTATCGCCGCTGGGCATTTTACTTTTGATGAGGGTTTAATCCTGAACTCCACAAGTATCTATTCTTTTGAACAAAATATCTTTTGGCATTGGTAACACCTTCCACTATTCTAATTAAACAATTTTCGACGCATCCTAATCTTCAGGAAAACATTGGGTGGTTGGTTTGGGCATGGAGAAAATAGTCGTTCCATAGAAGTTCTGCTCCTGCCTCACGATCTCTAGGTATTTTGATACGAGTTTGAGGCCATTTTGAATTTGTAACAAGGACTCCCAACACATACATGAAAAAGGCCATTGCTACTCTATGAGCAAGGGTGCTATCATTTTCAGCCGCAACCAACTTGTCTTCTAAGAAATAAGAGCTTAAATATTTAATTGTAATTGAATTTGAAACCCACGACGGAGCTTTTGGAGACATCGTGACACCTTGGATATCCGAAAATAAATGCTCACGAACATATTCAATTTGGTACTTCCCAGAATTGTATGGAACGTCAGGCGCATCACCAATACCCAGTCCAGTCAACATGAGTCAATCTAGGGGGTGAATCCCATCTCACCAAATGGGAAGTGAAAAGTGTTTGTTGTATCCCAAAACCGCTCAACAATATAATCAACCATCGAATGTTGGGTTTCACTACATTGTATGCTCAATAATCTTTGCCATACCGCTTTTTCGATAATATATTTAGCTCTAGGACAGTGTTGTGAAATAGTTTGATAGTGATGAATTACCGATGCCAAACTTCCACGATGTTGATACTTCAATTTATGCTCCCCTGTAAATGTGATGTCCGTAGTAGCGTGCGGTTTATCATCTTGCGGTATAGGAAACCTCCCTAACCGGGGAATATCAACCTCCTTTATTTTACCAGTAGAGATTAAGTTATAATCCTCTTCGGCTACACATTTCTGTTTCTTGTTCGTCTTGATGCGACCATTGAACCGCGCTGTCAATCGGTTCAACATCTGTGCACACATAAGATAGATGCAATCAAATACCCACACATTAAAATCCATATAACCCACAAATTAAGTCTTGTACCTGTTTCTCAAAATTTTAAAAAATTTGACAATTGTATAACTAAATTTTAGCATACTAATAAAACCCACAAATTTTGACAGTACAGCCGTGTATAAACATAATTTAAACAAATAAAAACAAATTAAAACCCCCAAATTAAAAAATATCCATAACCCACAAATTACCAAAATCAAATAACCTAATTTTAACAAACTAAAACCCTAAATTAATTATTCAACAGAAAATTTGTGGTAATTTTTTTTCAACCCTAAATCAAATAACCTAAATTAATTATTCAACCCTAAACTAAAAGATTAACAGAAACATACCTCTTGTGTAACCCGGATGCTGAGGTAGGTATGTTTGGTAGTAATTTTTTTTTCCTCTTCCTGCCACAATGTGAGGCGAAGTTGTGTTTGGATGGGTAGAAAGAAAGAGGTAGAAAAGAGAAGAAGACGACGGAAAATATTAGGGTTAAACGCAACACGGGGCTGTACGTGAGGTTTAGTGTTCTGGATGGGTGAAAATACCACACGTGTCGTGAAATTGTGTGGCTTAAGGAATTTATACAAACGCCCGAATGAGGCGTAGTGGAAGTATTCGCCCCATGGGGCGTTGATTATACAAACGCATGGCATCGCGGTTACTATACGTATGCCCCATGGGGCGTTGAAAATACTTACGCCCGGTGTATTGATTTTACTTACGCCACCGGGCGTTGATTATACCTACGCCTGCTTCTCTGGCGAACTTTATTAACGCCCCACACCGGGCGTAATCTTAGCAACTCCCAGCACCGCGCGTAATGTTTATCAACACCTGAAAGGGACGCAGTTTATAACTCCGCTCCAAAACCAAACGAAGATTATACGTACGCCTGACTAAATATACTCGCCTACCACTACGTCACTCAACGGACTAAACCCAAATTTAGTCGTTTTTTTATTCTTTAATCTTTGGGTTTAGTCGCACCACTGCAGACGCTCTTATCCCATTATATTCTCCTACCAAATTTACACATCACACACACTACTTACAACACCACTAGGCTAGATAGATCAAAACTTCCGAATCTTTAAATGGTACCTCAAGAACATGAAGAACAAGCGAAGAACAGTCTCCACCAGGGGGAAAATTAAAATAAACTAAGAACAAATGGGTGAAATTCAATTAAAATCCATAAAACCCATGGCGGCTTTGGGACGGAAATTCATCCAAATTTCATCATTGAAGTAAATCACTATCACAAAAAGTTATCTTCAAGAACACGAAGAACACCATTTTTATTTTTATTTTTCCCTCACTTCACGCCTTCACTTATAAAAAGGAAATCACAAAGTGTTGTAATCCCGATTCTATGTTGTGTTCAATCTTTTGATATTCATGATAAATCCAATCATTTCATTAAAATCCAATACAGATAGAACCTTGTGTCAAATTTGGGGATCTAGAAATCAAAAATATGAACAATCAAAAGATTCAGGGTACTTCTTAACAGGTTAGATGATTAATTCATAAAATCTTAATCAATTAAACAAATAATAACAACCATCAAGTATAAAATTATTTAGGGCTGCAAATTAGAGTACTGTGTTGTGAACTTTTGGATTATGATTCCGAATTTCCGAGTTAAGATGTTTGTGTAATTTGTTTGTTAACACAACAAATGGGTTAAAATTTCGATTTCACTAAAACATGGTGCTAGATGATTTAAGCAGAGGTTGCAGAGAAGAAAGAAGAGGAAATCCATGAATACTCGGTGTCGGAGAGGAAAAGAGCAGAACTGCACAAGAAATTTTGGGTCATCCTGAGTGTTATATTGTGGTACCCCTTATCCCTCTCACATGGCTGGCTAAGTTCACTGGTACACTCCCGCCGAATGTGGCACCCCCATTAGCGACCTTTGCGAGTCACGAGCCCAAGGTGTTTATTTTTGGTCCACACAAGATAGCGAAACTCAAGTGTCTTTGGTGCACTTCCAAAGTGTGTTACTGTTACTGAGATTCTGTTGGGAAATAAGCATTTTTGCGAACGGTTAAAATTTTGTTTTGTCTTTTTTTGTGGGTTTTTCTGAAGCATTGTAAAACTATTTTGTGGATCAATAATTCTTAGTTTCCCGTGTATGTCTTCGTGGAAAATACGGAAAACACAGTGAGTTTGCTGATTGTATTGGATCAAGATTTATACTGATAAAAATAGATACTAGTTTACATGAATCTAGTAGATTTATAATGTTTCTTAAAAAAGAATGTGAAAGATTCTTAAAGATATATTATTTAGATTACAATGGATAGAATTAGGATGAATTTGAATAATAAAAATTAAAATGGACTACCAAATCCTAATATAATTGAAAAAACAAAGATTATCATGCTTCCCTTTCAAAAAAAAAAAAAAAAACCATCAGTAAGTGTTGGTGGTGGTGGTGGGTGGGGTATGCGATGGTGGTGTTGGTGGTGGTGGTGGGTGGAGATGGTGGTGAAGGTGGTGAGTGTTGGTGGTCAGTGGTGGTTATTGTTGGAGGTGGTGCTGGTTGGTGGTGGCTGTGTTGTGGTGGGTGCTCGCGGTCAGTGGTGGTTTTTGTTGGGGGTGGTGATGGCTGGTGGTGTGGAGGCTGGTGGTGGGCTGGTGGTTGTTGGTGGTCGTTGTGGTGGTCAATGGTGGTGGTGGTGGTAGTGGTCGGCAGTGGTGGTCGTGGTGGAAAAACATAACATGTTGTGGAAAAAAAAAAACCAGAAAAATTATAAGAATCCATGAAACTTATGTGGTTTGGGTTGAGATTGATATGAGATAATAAAACACATATTTTGACTACAAATGTCCATAAGAATCCATATATATCTTGGCCCTTAACTATCCTAAGAAATCTTTAATTAAAGTGAATACATGGGATATATGTGGAATCTAAATAAATCCTATTCGAATACCATGGATATTTTATGATTCCTTACATATCCTAATCGAATACGTATGAGTTTTAAGGATTGTTACATATCCGTATAAATCCTAATCGAATACACCCCTGTTAATGGGACTTCCTGTTAGTTTCCGAGGTGGGCCCACATGATTGTCACCGGATTTTTCACTGAGACATTCATGGTAGATGTAGAACTATTGTTTGTGGATATTATACCTTGACATCTTATTTTATGTAGAAATGGAAAAAGGATACATTTTCAAAATTAATAAAAAGATCATTAAAAAAAAATATCGAGTTCACAAAATAATGAGTGTTTATTAACTAATCATGTGAGGATTCATTTGAATCATGCATTTGAAACATTTAGTAAATAAATTAAGTATAAAATTTTTCTTAAAAAAGGAACTTATGGGTATTTTGACCAGCCCGATAATATTCACACTACACATCTGGAATTCTAGATCTTTATTTTTATTTTTGGGCCTCTAAATCATGTCAAAATGGATATTTATTTTACTGTTATTTCAGTTTTTACCGCAGCTCATCTAGGGTTAAGACTTGTCCCATCCAGATTTAGCCCAGTAAAAAAACTCGATTATTAATTATGTTCAAAAAATCAAGCATCATCATCGGTTATTTTCATTTTTATCTCTATACATTCTTCAAACAAACACTTTTCCTGATTGATGCTTAATGAGATGAGACTAACAAAATTACCTATTACTTTGCAACTACAACAATAATACTTCCTTACACTTGTAGAAGGTATTGTCGTGGTTACCCCAACAACATCTTTGCTAGAGATTGCTAAATGAGCAATCGTTTGAACTTATCCACCAATATTTTCGAATTGTTTTAGTCCCTCTGGCATTATCGTTCAAGAGGGAGAGGGTCTTTAGTGTAACCCAAACTTTTCGTTCATGAACCCGCATGGACAAACCTTGTACAACCTATACGTTCAGACATGAAATTTAGTTTCAAGATTATAAGAAAAGGAATCCTCGAGATGATTAATTAAGATACACGCCGACAAGGTCAACCTACATAAACCTTCAAGATACGAATTCAATCAAGACAAAGTCTTCTATGATCTATATTCTAAGATCTGAATTCAACAAGAACAAATCTTGTTAGATCTTTAATATCAAGCTAACTTTATTTCAATTATACAGATAAAAAAGTATAATGCTAAAAAGAAATAACGCGAGACACCAGAAATTTTGTTAATGGGGAAACTTGTGATCCATAAGTAAAACCCTGGGACCTCATCATATTTGAACACCACATTCTCTTAAGCCGCTACAAACACCACCATACTATCAGACTTCGGACTGGAATGTAGTTGAAATCGAATTAACCCTCAAAGAAATCCAGCTACAGTCGTGCTCCTTATGTATTTTAGATCTTGCAAGACTTTACTCACTTGATTACATTAATTGACGGCCTTTACAGGCCTAAGAGTTATTTCATTGTCCTTCGTAAAGACTAATGCTACCTTGCCTATAGCATGACACATATTTGATTTCCTTCGGATATGTTTGAATTAAGGCAACAAAAATCTATTTGCTTTCAGGGATCATGAGGTAAAAGAGATATAGAGCAAATTAACCTCAGCAATTAGGAAACTTACTCCCTTCAAAGATTATAAACATGCCTAATTGATTGTACCTGACAAGATCTATCTAAAACATGTTATATATTAATCTTGCGGAACTACAAGATCAGAGACGAAGAACTCCTCATAGTTTATATCAATCTTATTCCTGAATCAATAGTTCTTGAATGACCATATAGTAGAAGATACGAACCTTTAGAATATAAGAACTACGATAATCAAGATAAGATTTCAGATAACAAAGATCTATCTGGTAAAAGATAGTCTGATCGGTATTCAAGATAAGAAACCTAAATATGTTTCTTGAGGAACATGAACAACATTAATGGATTGCGAATCTCAGTTGCAGAGAGTAGACAATTTGTAATGATGAATAAGGATATGTCGCTTAAAGTTTAAGCAACTATTACTTGCACTCAAAGCAAGTTCGAGAACTAGTTTCCATATTTTCGAATTACTTTGATACCAAAAATAATAATTAATATAGAATAATCAAAGAATAGAAACCATGTAAACATGTGAGAAGTTTGTATTGTAATACAAAGAAGAATGTGCACTAGCACATTTGTTCATTAAGGACCGTGCATGAGTTAACTATATGGTCGGTGAACCATCAAGCAAACCGGAGTTCGGTAACACTCGAAATTCATTACGGTTCGTGGAACTAAAAAAACTTAGTATGCAAACTCGAAAAGTCGTAGTAGTTCAGAACATGTCCAAAAGTGCATTGTTCATGAACTACAAAAATCAACATAAATTCATGCACAAATTCACGAGTTCCGGAATATGGTGAAAAGTGTACAAGCCAAGCAAACTAGAAAAAATGAGTCCAAGAACTCCATTACACTTTAGAATTCAAGTGACATCAAGTTTTGTGTGCACTTTGTCAACCAAAATTTTCAGTTTGCAAACTCTATTTCGACTTGGTGTCTTTAGGATTTTATTTCCCTAACTTGTTGAACAATAAATTTGTTCTCAACCTCAAATGATAAATTTTTATGAGCATCCAATGCTTGAGTTCATGTTTCAAGATTAGTCAAGTATAAGCTTGAACTCGATTTTTTTTTTTTTAATAACTCATTATATACTAAAGCCAAATCTTCTCACAAGTTAAAATAGTAGCAATATTGAGTAATATATAGTCAGTCGTCATATATCTTTCTTGATGAAGTTCTCGTCAATGTCTTCGTGATCTTCAATATTCAAGGGTATTCATTAATTATATGTATGAAAGTAAATATAGTAATTTGTATCCCACATACCAAATCAAAAATAATTGTCGTGATTCTCAATGTTGAAATCATGAAACCTCACTCCTTTACTCCAATACAAATAAATACTACTGTTTATGGTGGATCTTGACAAAGGATAAAACAGTCATTTCAGATAAATTTTTAGTACATGGGTAAAATAGTAATATTATGCATCAAGGGAAAAAATGATCACTTTACGGTTTAAGGTGAAAAGTCAAGTTTTGAGCCACGGGCAAAGTAGTTATTTCCAAAAAATCGAGCGAAAAGGATATAACGGTTGGGATTTCTCTGAATATTTACAACAAAAGTAACATTCTTCATAGATAAAAGAGTTTTAATAATGGCATCTACGCCGGCCATCATAGTGGCCTGACGCTCCCTCCTTATTTATGTTATTTTATTATAATTTAATACTATATTGTGAAGATTTGTCTTTTCAAACATAAGGGATAACACTAGACGGCCCAAAAAAATGGCATGGTTATACACAATAAGAATGGTGTTAAGAGCCTGCTAAAGAATGGTGGAGAGAAGAACAAAAAGTTTAAACAACAAAAAAAGAACTCATAGGACCGGCTCTGGTCGAATGATCATCCCGCCGGCACGATCGCATGGCAGCTGGTCCCACCTTTTTTATTTTAATATTATTGTTATCATGAGTGGAAATACCAAAATAAATGGGTACATTATTTATATGTTCCTACTTTTGAACCCCAATAAATATATCCTTATACAACAATAAATATGTCCTTACTTTTTAATAACCTTATCCATTTAAAATTAGATTACCTTAATACCCTCACCCATATAATATTTTTCTTTATTTCAAAATGGAACAAATTGCTTCCTTTACCACTTCACCACCACCACTAGCACCACCACCAACATTCAACTTCCATTCCACCACCACCGTTCAACAACCACCACCACCGTTCAACAACCACCACCTACCAACCGCCACCACCACTCCTTCACCACCACCATTAAACCACCACCACTAGTTCTTCGCCGCCACGACCACTAGTCCGCCGCCGCCGCCACCACCACCGCTACCGTCACCGCCGTCGCCGCCGACACCTCTGGTTCAGATATTTTTGTATCAACAACAATAGTTGATCCAAATAAAATAGAACCCACAGTAGAAGTTGATCCAGTTTAGGGGATCAACAACGGTAGTTGATAAAAAAAAAGGATCAACAGTAGAAGTTGATCCAATTTAGTGGATCAACAATGGTATTTGATCCACTAAATTGGATCAATAATGAAAGTTAATCCATGTAAATGGAGTGAACTTGGCGTGAGTAGAACACGCATCATCCGACATGGAGTCAAAATATGCTACCATTTTACCATAAGTTCAACATTGGAAGAAATTTACATGATTTAAACTACAAGCATGATTTAAACTACAAGCATGATTATACTTATCCAAGGAAATATTGTCATCAATAGGAGTTGAAAGGATCAACGACAGTAGTTGATCCCATAAAAAATTGGGTCAACAACAGGATTTGATCCCATAGATGGATCAACAACCGTAGTTGATCCCATAAAAATTGGGTCAACAACAAGAGTTTGACCAACAATAGTAGTTGATCCCATAAAAATTTTGGTCAACAACAACATTTGATCCCATAAAAACATATATTGAAAAAAGCACTTAACCAACCAAAAGCATATATCCCATAAAAACATATATTGCAAAAACACTTAACCAACAATGAAAATTTCGATTTCCGTCACTAAATATCAGTAGTGTAACACCCGAGTTCCGACTGTGGTCAAACCCATATGGAGATCCGAACTCGGCGTTACTGTTCCCAAGATACTTATACGTATATTTATTCTTGCTAATTTACTTTTATACCATAAATAATCGAAACTTTTATACATTAATTGAAGCATATGAAATACATTAAACATCATTCAAAACATTTTCATCTAGACATTTTTTTAATTCAATTTACGCTTCAAACAATAAAAGAAAACAATGCAATCATTAAGCTACTCATTTATAGCTTCCACTTCCAACTTCCATAAATCAAGGAATGTCAATTGGGGTGAGATGACAGCTCAATAGAATGCATTCCTTTCAAAATATATCAAAACATGTCAACCAATTAAACAAAATGTGTACAACAAGAGTATATGGTGCACCTTCAAGGATTTAATTATATTTATGTCCATCAACTATACTCACAATCTATCAACTCCTCTTAAATGCACGAGTATTCTCGGTTCTTGCCCCACCTATCCGTGTATCCTCGCACAGGACCGCCAACCTCACTTGCACGAGTATCCTTGGGTCATGCCCCACTTATCCGTTTATCCTCTGTACGGGCACCGCCATTCAAACAAATATATCCATTCATTTATAAATTCACACTACCGTAGCACGAGTATCCTTGGGTCGTGCCCCACCTATCCATGTATCCTCGGTACGGGCACCGTCATTCAAACAAGTATATCTATTCATTTATAATTCCACACTACCGTAAGACGAGTGTCCTTGGTTCGTGCCCCACATATCCTATATCCTCGGTGACGGAACCGCCATATTATCATACAATATACATTTTTACATTCCAAACCACTTCATCAACAAGTCATTAGTTCACAACCCAACTAACGATGTAATTCTTTCAAGCATTTAAGCAAACACACAAATCATGAATTTTATTTTATAGGTTCATAATGATAACTTGATCTGATTGTCCTCAAATGTTTAGTGAACATTGCTGACACCATAATGTATAACATATCCAAATTTCACATGAAAATAACGGCTTAATCAAAAGATATTGATTTTACAAACGCATTACAAAATCTAGGCAGACAACATCATTTTACCAAACTATTCACCATAAATTCATATTAGTCTCAAATTAAGCAAACCCAAAGAACAATGAAAGATAATACATTTATCTACAACTTTTGTTAAGACCTAAAATCATTTTAACATCATTAAGACTGCCTAAGAACATCAAAACCACGGCAAAACGAAACTGTCTAGAATTTCAGAAATCACAATCCAAATTACAAGGAACATTCAACGGTCAATTTGCGTAGGAAAATTATCAAATTTTAAAAAGAGATACCTAATCATGTTATAAATCAATACAAGAAGCCTGATCATCAATAAGAGATATATATTTATTCAATTAAAATTTCATAAACCTAACAATACAAAGGAATACGAAATAAACACCAAAGATAAACACCAAAAGAGAAAGGGTTTCACATTCTACCTTTTTAGCTACAAACTCCTGTTGGTTCTCCATAGCTTTATTTTCTAAAATAAACCCAATCTCCATCTCCTTATCATTCATTTTAGCCTTTGGTTCTCAAACTCCTTCTCATTTTTCATAACTCTTCCCTTTCTTTTACTCTATTTCCTTTTATAACTATACACACTAATGACAATAATAATACTACACTACAACAAAACTTGGTTTTTGCAATAAAAAATAATGTCACAAATACTAGGTTTTGCGTCAGAAATATAGTTTTCTGACGTTTTTTATTTGTCGGTCAATGCGTTACAATAAGAGGTGTCGTAAATACTCTGACCAACGCTAAAAGCGTCAAAAATAATTTGTGTGCCACATAAGCTAACCTTTTTATTTTATTAATAAATTTATTTATTTTTGTTTTGAGATTTATTTATTTATTTTCAGAATTATTAATGAAAAACAATTATACGGCGTTTTAAGTTTTTTTTTTAAGCATTTAATATTTACAATAATTTGTTGTCAAAGCAAAAAAAAAAAGTGCAATTATGAACAGCTGATATGCCATTGAAGAAGTCGAACGGAATGAATAAAAATGATCATTATATTAAACAAAAATTACAGTAAACTTGAAAATAAAAATTACACCGATCAAAAACAAAAAAGGAAAGATATATTACAATTTAACCAAAAATTGATTTCATATATTTTAGGTCTGATTTGATTTCCTTCAGCGAGCTTTTGACAACTGAATTTTAATTCCAATCCTCATCCTTGTGCTCTGGATCTGGCATCAATCGCCGACTCTTGGACAATTAGACTACGACGACTCATGTATATTCTTCTATCTCTGGAAGAAAAAGCCACAAATCAGTAATGATTTTGATAGGTAGTAGATAGAAGGAATACCAACGTCAATTATATCTTCAACTTCTTAGTCCAGAGAGTATTCTTATGTTTCTTCACCTTTTTCTTGATTAAATACAAAAATACATCCAAACCAAAACAGAAAAAGAAAAAAAAAAATCTCTTGTTTTAAATTAGAGGGAAACGAATATATGTTAAACAAGATTTGGTGGTGATCACATGTTGATCGGTTGAACAAGACTTTGTGGTGTGGAGGCGACTGGTTTAATAGCATAGAAACTAATCTTGTTTCTTCGAAAACTAATATATATCAAAACTAATACATGTATGTTTCCAATCTATTATGTTGGGCAGGTTGATTTCATGGTGGCAGTGGCGGCTAGTTTAGAAGACTCGTTGGTCGGTTAAGAAGAAGGAAGAAGAAAAGAAGAAGATGAACTATTAGTGTTACGGTTACCTACATCTATGGAAAGATAATATTTTTCTCAAACAAAAAAAGAAAATACGAAAAATATATGGTAACTAATTGTTATGGGCGGTATTTATCTTTTTTGTTTTGATTTGCACGATAAATATGGTAGTGGGCTAGTTGTTGACCAAAAGTAGTTTCGGAGGGAATTTAATGACCAAAATCAAAATGGTTTTTCATTCACGGGGAACATTCAAGAACCTATTGCGACAAACTCTAACGTTGCCTATAGGAGACAAAAAAATAATTTTTGCTTGTATTTTTGGAATATCATTTCTAACACACTTAAACGTTGAAAAGATAATCTATTTATTTTTAATTTTTCATTTAATTTAAATTTGTTTTTACGACACCAACACTCCTGTTGAAAATTAATAAGTTCACACCATTTTGGTAATATGATAACATAATATATTTTTGACATAAAATACGTCACATATGAATACCTTTTCTCGACGCTTTTTGTATTGTTATAAACGTAATGTCACAAAGGCATTAGTTTGTTGTAGTGCTACCATAATAATAATAATAACATGGAAGGTAGTGTTAGTTTGCCCCCTTGTGACACAATCTCACTTTCCCCATCCGCTTTGGCTCCCTTGGCTAGGTTACCCATGAGGCTCGCTGGTAGGTTAGCACAGCAACCTGTTCAATTAATGTAGTAGTATGTTGTTGGAGCTTAGTTTGTTAGGCTTCCAACTAGTTAATGTAATACTCTTGTTGATGGTGGATTTTCGTTTAAGGTTAAAATTGTAAAAAAACCTGAAAAATCATGCGCTGACATCTTGTAAAAGATAAAGCCATTTATAAGTGTTGATATTCCTCACTTAATTCACCAAGAATGGATCATGTAGCAACAATCCCTTCTTGTGAATTTCATATCACCTTTGTATTTCTGTACTCATTATCGGTGTGGCATGACGACCGAGTGTTACTCTTATAGAGTAACATGAACCTCCAAGCACTATAATGAATCATTATCGTTGTGGCATGAGACTCCAGTGTTACTCATATATAGAGTAACACGAACCTCCAAGCACTATAATGAAACCATGTACGAAATACCCGCATGTGCCGATGCTCTAAGTGTGTTATATTAGCCCGAGCCCTCTCTCGGTGTTATATTAGCCCGATTGAGCCCCTCTCGGGTGTGTTATATTAGCCCGATTGAGCATCCTGACTTGATCAGACAAATCCTGATATGATCTCGATCGCAGCCATCCAACTCCACAAGCATGATTGGATGACCACATCAATTCCATCACCCCAAGCATGGTATGGAATACCCACGGCCTTAGCTTGCCGATATGATTCGATCGCAAAATCATCCAACTCCACAAGCATGATTGGATGACCACAGATCAATTCCATCACCCCAAGCATGGTATGGAATACACTGGACCCCGCATGGTCGACCATTGGCTTTGCTTGCCAAGAAACCGTCCCATACTAAGCATTATGGACTTAAAACTAAATTAGGGTTTGCGGCATATTACATGTGCCGCAAAACAGCCTCATCCATCCATCTTCGCAAGTACGATTTAAGGGTGTATGTAGACTCGAAGGGCCCAGAGCATGTCAACACGATCACCGTGTGACCGCCTACACACTTGACCAATCGGTCAAAGCCAACCATGGTTGGTTACAACAAATTCGTCCGCCCAAAGAGCATGGTCGCGCGGCTTTGAAAGCCAAAATTAGGGTTCAAGCCATCACGCGTCCATCTTCTCCTGATTTAATGGAGGGTCACAGATTGGATTAACCAAGGCCGGTCATACCAAAGCATGACCACCGTGGGCCCATCTACTTCCTCCGGTCGGCCAAGGCACATCATTCCCTACCAACCCAAAACGCACGCCCAAACTCGTGCGGTTACACTCCCAAATCCTAAACCGATCTCAACCGCTCAACTTCACCTGATGATTTGAATGGCTTAGATCACGTTTTCATGGATAATCGTGTATAGGTGTGAACACCAACCTACCACCTACACGGTGGTATGATCGACCAAGACCGACCAAGATGGGTCGTCTTGGGGCACGCGCCCAAACATGGGATGACACGCGGTTATCAATTCCTTTGCGGTAAGAGATTTCGCCGAAAACCGATCTCAACCACTCCTCTTTGACGGTCAAATTGAGTGGCCTAGATTGCATCTCCATGAGACGGTGAGACATGGACGTGTACACCATCATGCCGTCAACACGCATGTATGGTCGGTCCTCCACAAAATCCTTCCCATGCTTGGTTTCGACCAAGGCAAGAGTGACGCTTGCGCACCTCTTTTAAAACCCCGATTTCATCAACGGCCGCAGATGAGTGTCTCAAACATCATCTCATCCGTCCGACTTCACCAAACTTTGTTATACAACCTCGTAAGGAGTTATTTGGTTAGTGAGGAGTCATTACCCATCACTTTACCACACCGTAATGCAAAGACTCGCATAAAATACACACGATACTCCACAAGTATTTCCACTTTCAATAACGCAGTTATTCAATTCAAAGATTACATGCTATCTTCCGGGATCCACGATCCACATTTCACATCAATCATGTCACAAATCGGGGATACTTATCGGGGTATTGGTCTGCGGTTTACAGCGTGCGGCGTGCAACGCGCCATTACAAGAACGTGTTAGGAAGTCATGGACGGTTAGAGATGAACTGGAGAAGTGGGCAAGACCGGTCGTATGCTACCGACACACAACTCCACCACTCCATCATTCCATTACCTCCACTTCCCACGAGAAACGTGAATAAGGCTCAATGACTTGTATAAATAGGTTCTCCGCCCTATTTCAAGGAGAACAGGAAACGACAGAACAACACAAGTTCAGTCGACAAAACCAAGCGTTAATACAAAAAACGTATTCAAACACTCGGGAGCTCCGCTTGCATCAACCGTAAGCTTGCTCATCTTTACTCAGTAAAGTCATAAGAAAGCCAACACCTTCACAATCTCAACACCTTCTTCGCTTCCTCTCCTAAGATCAACCCCATCTCCTTCACTTTGTGACCAAACAAGTCCGGAAACGGCCATTTCTTGGTTTAGGCCGGACTTGCACATGCATTGATCTCTCGAATCTACAAGCACTCACCGCGCAGCATTTGTTGAAGGTTTAGATCCATTCCTCATCCACACCCCAAATTACCAAATTCGCAGAGTAATTTTCACCCATCAACAATTGGCGACCACAAGGAGATTGATCTATCGGTTACAAAAATTGAATTCTCAATTCTTCGGTTTTGTCACGATGTATCTTCACCCTATCCAGTGGTTCGGGATATCATGGGAAGCATAGCCGAACGTTGGAGGATGTCTTGCGAATCAAGCTGGTATCACCCCGTAAGGCGGAGCGAGACATTTCGCCTTTTGAATGACATAGCAAAGACAATTACAAGAAGGATGCATCCACTCCGCAAGAAACGGTGAATCCTTAGCCAGGGATCACACCTTTACTGTGGAGAAACAAAAATAGCGTGTAATCGCAGGGACTCGTGAAAGATGAATGCAGGGTCCACGACGATGAGAATCCGAGACAACTCCACGGAGAAGAGACTTGTCCGAGCACGCCTCGCGATAAAGAAGGGGAGCCCGCAGCCTATGGAACCGTGTTAGAAGATTTATATCTCAAAACCTCGCCGGCCCTAAGACTGTCCGACCCGCATCAACCTTTCAACTGAGTGAAGAAATGCTTGAGGAAAGAGAGATCAATCAAGGAACGCGTGAGTACAGAGGATGGGAGCGTTCAATCCGGCCACTCAGCAGTGACATTACGACACCTTCCACATCCCTCTACCTAGGCAAGCGATCCGCAGATATGATGGCACTCACAAATCTCCCAACTTCATCCCCTGCTCCACGTCAAAGCCGCGAGAGACGTTACAACGCCCACTAACGCAGGAAAAGCCGACTCAAGGTGCTTACATTTCCCCTTCCCAATGAAGAAGATCCTGAGCTACCGGAGACGTGGGTGCGAAATGGAGAGTTGAAGCTACCCCGACGGCGCCCACCTACCGATCAACAAGTAATGGATCCGAGGTACTGTCATTACCATCGGTTCCTTCATCACCCCACCAAAGGAATGCAACGCTTTGAAGCGCATTGTTCAGAGAAGCTCGGTTCGAGAGATAGCTTATGAGGATTTTCTTAGAGAGGCTACTCCGGTCCTGATATGGTGAGGCTTCAAAAGCAAGTAAGTTTTACTCAACAACTTTACAAGAGAGATAGTTTAGAATTCATCGGGACTTAGCGTCCCGCATGTGGAAAAAGAGGCTCAAGATCAAACGCCATGTTTGTTCCCATTCGTACCTCCCTTTTACATAACATTTGCAATTTCATGCGCAATCATTCATGACCAAGATGCAAATTTCATTTAACATAATCCCTTTCAAAAAGGTTGTTCACAAACTATCTCAAAATAAGCCAATTCAATTACCTATCCAAACCTAAGCCAAATTACGAAAGAAAATCCTCACTATCACTCAAAAAGAAGAAACATCTAAAAAAGAAGAGACAAGTATATGGCACACATCAAGGGAAGTCCTTCAGCAACAAATCGTCCTTCTGGGCGAAAGCGGCCTTCATCCTTTGGAGCACGGCCTGCTTCAGCTTCAACTCCGCAGACAGCTTTTCGACCTATTCTTCCCTGGGGCGAGCAACGCAGCCTCCGCAGAGGGGACTTCGTCTCCGTAATTTCTCAAACTCCCCGAATCTTGGAGAACCCTTCAAGAACCAAGGAGCATTGAAACCGTATTGCGCAAACACGTCTCGATGGCACTTCCAGCCTTCACCATCTCCTCGTAAACTGCTTCGACCAATGTGACGCCATCCCTTGGATAGTAGATAAAGCTTCTTGACGCGGTTGACCAATGCAAGACGACTCTTGAGTTTTCGTGGTGGTAGCAATATGACCGTGCTTCTCCCATATTGCTGTGTACAACTCTTTGAACTGACCTGACACCAATCCACCAACCAACACATGGCCTCGGATAAGGGATATCAAAAGGAGGATCGAACAAAGCCCCAGTGCCGCATCACCAAAGAATTCACCAACCGCAGAACCTTGTCGTGTGCAGGGGGCTTTTCGTAAGGAGTCACCACAATGGCCATATTGACCGGAACTCGTCAGACGAATTTCGAGGGAGCCGCCCAACTACAAAGCAGTGTCGCCTCTCTTTCACTCGGGTGCTAATTTCATCACACCCGGCCAACAAGATCACCGAGGGAAGCGCCTTGTTCCACCGAGC
The DNA here is from genome assembly GCA_023531295.1 of Papaver armeniacum. NCBI lineage: Eukaryota > Viridiplantae > Streptophyta > Magnoliopsida > Ranunculales > Papaveraceae > Papaver > Papaver armeniacum. Next base: position 133,857 of record JAJJWW010000309.1, on the reverse strand, counting down.
TTTCATCATCTATGTCGTGGTCGAAAAGGAGCGGTTTCTCGACTTCTCAAGATGAAGTTCCATGCCGCTGACTTCTCAAAGATGAAGTTCCATACCGTCGACTTCTCAAAGATGAAGCTCCATACCGCCGACTTCTCAAAGATGAAGGTCCGTGATCACGCAGATTTCTTAGCATGAGGACCAAGATCGCCAACCTTCTCGTTTTGGATGCGTGCCAACCTTGTGAAAGCATTATCTTTCGATATTCCCCGATTTCAAGCAAGGATCGCTTTAAGAATTTACACCGGAGAAATGAAAGAACCGACGGAAGAAATTTAAATACCTTATATATTGGAGGAATTGAGAATTACCGGACCGCATGCTTGCCTCTTGAGTCTCTCTCCTACTTGGGACCGCAACTCTCAGCCTCCGGTCCGCTTTGGTCGGAAGTGGCTTCAATCGAAATGCTTCGCCAAGACGCCGAAGATAGTTCACCACGAGGATCTGGTCACAACACTCTCCGAGAATCCTCAAAACCAACAGCTTGCCTCCTCCAAAATTCCTTGTACTTATCGGTCACCACCGGTTTTCTCCCCAATAGGCCGTAAGGGAAGGCTCACCCGCTCTAAGAACACGCTGATTCGACTATTCAAGAGAAATTCCTTTGAAACTACCGTGGACGGATGAATGGAACACCCTGATCAAATCCCATTTGACGAGCAACCCCGTCAATATTGTACGGAGTCACAGCAAGTTCTTCGTTAAATAGAGACGGACATACCCCGAATGCAGCTGTCAGCGGTAAATAATTTCCCGTGATCTCATGGTCTTAACATCGGTGCGCAACACAACGCCAGGATCGCCAAGAAAGGTCTTTGGCCGAACGATAGAAGAGTGAATCGCCCCCATGGACGAAAATCTACTAAGAAATGTTGTCAAATACCTCCACAAGTTTCGCACCGGCTTTAGGACGCTTCTTATTCCATCGGAGTATTCTCGAGACGCCGTACAAGTTAACGAGTGAAGGTGTAGGAGTAGGAGCATAACTTCAAGTGTTCCCATAAGAGCGCTGAAGAAAAGCGAAGTGAACGTGCGACTCCACCTTCTTGTACCCGTTAGAAACGTGCATATCCATTGCTAAAGGCCCGGATGAGAATACAAATGATCCAAGGAACAATGCACCTAGAGGAAGAACTTCACCTCGCGCCACTTTATGGCAATCTTAACAAGCTCACCTCTTATGGTCTTCTTCCCGAACCATCATCAAATATATCCCCGGATAGCCATAAAGACAGAACGCAATCACGCCCGAGCTCGTTTTCCAACTCGCAAGACCACTCCGAAACCCACCAAGTATAAAAGCATCTCGCATCCTTTCTCTCCTCCTTGTCCAGACTCGAATCCTCCCGCCTTTTGAAGTATAGCATCATAATTACTTTGTTCCGCATCGTAGAGTTCGTAAGAAAGACTTCCAAAGAATAAAAGTGTTCATTAATGCAGCTACACTCTCCAAAGTAATAGTCATCTCTCCCCATCTAGATATGGTCATGTGAGTGGAAATACGCCACCGAGAAATGAAGGTGATCAAGCCCGCGGTGTCTTTCCTAATTTCGAGGGTAGCAGATGCCATGACCGCATCGAGGATTTGTGCTTTGGTCAAATTGTCCTTAATGCCCTTGTTACTCAACATGCGTCTCATCCATCCCTCATAAGAACCCCGGTTGAGCATGGCAAATCTTGAAGTCAATAGGAGAAGGCGGATATTCGCCCTTCGGGAGACAAAATCTCATCACAAGTGCTAAGAAGAAAAAATGGGTCAAGATCCATATTTTCAATCGGAAAGCAAGACTATCTTATGAGAAGGATGCTTCCTAATATTTGGAAAAGACGAGGTGAACAACTCATCATTGATGTTCCTGGATATCCTTGAAGCCGCCAACACTTCCCGACTTGGCACCAAAGATTATCTTCAGAGACATATTGATAGGAGTTCTCTTTTTCTACCGCAATGAGATAAAAGACAGGAGTTAGAACTTGTATGAAAGCACATGAGAAGTGTAGTCACACACGGCAAGACACAACTCACGAGCGGAGCATGCAATGGCCGGTCCAAATACCATTCAAATCCGCACAAAATTCACCGATTTCACCTAGTACGAATTTTAGTCCTGATGTTTTGTCCGGTATTGACTTCAAGTTCTCCTAAGATAACTTTCAAGTCGGTATAAGTTTCAAATTTCAGTCAAGCATATGTGAATAAGACCCACGTTCCGGCATATACGGCGCGGCCCGCATTCATCCGCATACATCACAATACGATTTTCTTTTATTCATGGGAATCGTGTCTACTGGATTCAAGTCAAATGGTGGGAAAGCTAAGCATGCATATGTCTTACAAAAGGTATTTACCTAACAAAACTAGGGTTTGACCGTTAAAAAAAAAAAAAAAAGGAGCGAAACCTACCTTTGAGCGGCCGGACGGGAGCAACTCCTGAACGGACGGCGGCGGTTCCAGAATAATTCCCTGCGGCCGGCAATAAAGAAGTTATGACGGGCAAAGCAGAAGGTTGCGACGAGAACAAAAGAAGAAAGAGAAAATCCGTGAGAAAAGAAAAGGGGTTTGGCTTCTTTTATAGACAAAAATTAGAAGAATCCCAATAGAACAAGGATTCCTCTTTTGTTTGGTTTCCTCTTCTGATTCAAATACCCAAAGAAAGAAACCGCCCCACCAGGGATTCCATACAAGCGTGACTGCGTGGAAAACTAGCGGTCGGACACTCTTCCTCCAAACTCCTTTTACCTTGTCTTTCTCATGTATGCATGTCACCATCTCATGCCTACCACACAATAATGTAACCATTATGTGCTAGGGTGGGACTTAATGTTGATGGTGGATTTTCGCTTAAGGTTAAAATTGTAAAAACCTCAAAATCATGCGCCGACATCTTGTAAAAGATAAAGCCATTTATAAGTGTTGATATTCCTCACTTAATTCACAAAGAATGGATGATGTAGCAACAATCCCTTCTTGTGAATTTCATATCAGCCTTGTATTTCCCGTACTCATTATCAGGTGGGTATGACGACCGAGTGTTACTCTTATAGAGTAATATGAACCTCCAAGCACTATAATGAATCATTATCGTTGTGGCATGAGACCGAGTGTTACTCATATATAGAGTAACACGAACCTCCAAGCACTATAATGAAACCATGTACGAAATACCCGCATAGGCCGATGCCTCTGCAGTGTTATATTAGCCCGAGCCCCTCTTGCATGTGTTATATTAGCCCGATTGAGCCTCTCTCTGTGTTATATTAGCCCGATTGAGCATCCTGACTTGATCAGACGCCTCCTGATATGATCTGATCGCAGCCATCTAACTCCACAAGCATGATTGATGACCACAGATCAATTCCATCACCCCAAGCATGGTATGGAATACCCACGGCCTTAGCTTGCCAGATATGATTCATCGCAACATCCAACTCCACAAGCATGATTGATGACCACGCATCAATTCCATCACCCCAAGCATGGTATGGAATACCCACGGCCCGACCCCGCATGGTCGACCATTGGCTTTGCTTGCCAAGAAACCGTTCATACCAAGCATTATGGACGGAAAACCCTAAATTAGGGTTTGCGGCATATTACATGTGCCGCAAAAAAGCCTCATCCATCCATCTTCGCAAGTACTGCATTTAAGGGTGCAGATGTAGACTCAAGGGCCCAGAGCATGTCAACACGATCACCGTGTGACCGCCACACACTTGACCAATCGGTCAAAGCCAACCATGGTTGGTTACAACAAATTCGTCCGCCCAAAAGAGCATGGTCGCGCGCTTTGAAAGCCAAAATTAGGTTCAAGCCATCACGCGCGTCCATCTTCTCCTCCTTGTAATGGAGGGTCACAGATTGATTAACCAAGGCCGGCCATACCAAAGCATGACCACCGTGGGCCCATCTACTTCTCTTGCGGTCGGCCAAGGCACATCATTCCCGGCCAACCCAAAACGCACGCCCAAACTCGTGCGGTTACACTCCCAAATCCTAAACTGATCTCAACCGCTCAACTTCACCGGATGATTTGAATGGCTTAGATCACGTTTTCATGGGATAATCAGGTATAGGTGTGAACACCAACCTACCACCTACACGGTGGTATGATCGACCAAGACCGACCAAGATGGGTCGTCTTGGGGCGCGCGCCAAACTTGGGATGACACGCGGTTATCAATTCCTTTGCGGTAAGAGATTTCTGCCGCAAAACGATCTCAACCACCTCCTCTTGACGGCCAAATTGAGTGGCCTAGATTGCATCTCCATGAGACGGTGAGACATGGACGTGTACACCATCATGCCGTCAACACGCATGTATGGCCTGGTCCTCCACAAAATCCTTCCCATGCTTGGTTTCGACCAAGTCAAGAGTGACGCTTGCGCACCTCTTTAAAAACCCCGATTTCATCAATCGGCCGCAGATGAGTGTCTCAAACATCATCTCATCCGTCCGACTTCACCACCTTGGTTATACAACCCCGTAAGGAGTTATTTGGTTAGTGAGGAGTCATTACCCATCACTTTACCACACCGTAATGCAAAGCACTCGCATAAAATACACACGATACTCCACAAGTATCGACTTTCTCAATAACGCAGTTTATTCAATTCAAAGATTACATGCTATCTTCCGTGGATCCACGATCCACATTTCGCACATCAATCATGTCACAAATCGGGGGATACTTATCGGGGTATTGGTCCATCGGTTTACAACAGCAGCAGCGCAACGCGCCATTACAAGAACGTGTTAGGAAGTCATGGACGGTTAGAGATGAACCGAGAAGGGGCAAGACCTGGCCGTATGCTACCGACACACAACTCCACCACTCCATCATTCCATTACCTCCACTTCCCACGAGAAACGTGAATAAGGCTCAATGACTTGTATAAATAGGTTCTCCGCCCTATTTCAAGGAGAACAGAAACGGCGTAACAACACAAGTTCAACACGTAAACCAAGCGTTAATACAAAAACGTATTCAAACACTCGTAGCCCGCTTGCATCAACCGTAAGCTTGCTCATCTTTCTGTTACAAGTCATAAGCAAGCCAACACCTTCACAATCTCAACACCTTCTTCGCTTCCCTCCCTAAGATCAACCCCATCTCCTTCACTTTGTGACCGAAACAAGTCTGGAACGGCCATTTCTTGGTTTAGGCCGGACTTGCACAGATTGATCTCTCGAATCTACAAGCACTCACCGCGCAGTGCATTTGTTGAAGGTTTAGATCCATTCCTCATCCACACCCCAAATTACCAAATTCTCATAGAGTAATTTTCACCCATCAACAACTCTTTATTAATAATAATAATAAAAGCCTTTGTGGCTCCGTTTTTATAATAATAATAATAATAATAATAATAATTATTATTATTATTATTGCGTTCCAGTCAAGCTACTGCCCTGTTCTCTAATTAGTGTTTTGATGAGTGGTACTTTAAGCTTTCAACTGAGGCTGTTTGCCTAATTTGAAACCTTATTTTCCCATTCCTTAATTCCTAATTGTATTGCGTGTGTTTCTTTCATCTCCGTGTCATGCCGAGAACCGATCATCTAATTTTCCCCGCCGTAGAAGTTGTACATCCTCTACCATCTTCTCAGTCCACATCTTCTCAAGGGCCATCAACATCCACTTCACTTCAAGGTGATAAGATTCCTTGTCCGTTCAAGAACTATGATGGTTGTCTAGGTGGAGTTGCTGGCAGAGGATATGCCAAGAGTGCTATTTATCGACATATACATGATATGCACTTTCCTACTGAAAGAGCCAAAGATATTTGCAGAGACAGAGTACGGAACAACTCCGATTGTTATCTTGCGTGGGAGAAAAGTCTGTATGTCATGCGAAGTTGGCTATGTATTCAATGCATGCATGTCCATGCATGGAAGAAATCCTCGTTGCAATCATCTCCCGATGATATAATTCCTGACCATACAATGAAGGCAAAGGTTGATTTTTTTAATACATGGGGTTTTAAAACCTCAAAGGCGGCCTCGATGTCGTTGTTAGCTCAAAGAATCCAAGCATCGCAGACTACGCAGGACAGTGGTCTCACAGTTGAATTGCTTAATAATATTTTTCAGAGGCGTATTACGACTATTGTAAGTATACCTCCACCGTGTAGATTACTTTTCTCTCGTACTCTAAAAGCAGCCCTTGATAAGGTACTGGCAAATCCTAGTAACTGAGGCCTCGGTTACAATTGCTATTACTTCCTTCGTGTACACTCACCCTCTACACACCAAAGTCCTCTCACCAAGAACGATCGGTAATGTAGAAGAAGCTTCAGATTGCTGCAATCAATCGGTCTTTGGCTCAAAGGGAGAGAACCCAATGGATGTCTTGTTATGGCTCGTGGTTACTTGCTTCTCCTAACCAAAATAATGACCAAGACAGTCCAGCAAGATGAACAGGAAAAATCCTAATGTTGATGCTTGCATGAAGAAACTGAGTTGTGGCCATTATACCGCAGCCATTCGCATACTTTCTTCTGATGGGATAGCGCCTTCAACACCAGATACGTTATATGATCTTCAACAGAAACATCCTCATGCTCCATTGCCTTCCATTCCAGCTGAAGATATCAATGTACCTGCCTTGAGTGTGGATACTAAAGCTGTTTTGGCTGCAATAAAGAGTTTTCCTAAGGGAACCTCCTGTGGCAGAGATGGCCTTAGGGCCCAGCATTTACTAGATGCCCTCAGTGGTGCTGCAGCTGCTGTGAGTGAAGAACTTTTACAATCAATTGTTGGAGTGATTAACCTTTGGCTTGCAGGTAATTGTCCTTCTGTACTAGGAGAATACATTGCAAGCGCCCCTTTGACTCCTCTACTTAAACCAGCTGGCGGTCTACGACCAATAGCTGTTGGTACCATATGGAGGAGACTCTGCTCAAAACTTGCTGCCACATCTGTGTGTAAGGATATGGCCTTGTACTTGGGTACCCACCAATTTGGGGTAGGTGTCCCCTGTGGAGGAGAAGGTATAATGCATGCAGCAAATAGGTTGTTGGAACTGAAAGGTGAATGCAACACTAACACTTTGATGCTTGTTGACTTCCGTAATGCCTTCAATCTTGTTGACAGGTCTACGCTGATTAGAGAAGTGAGACTACACTGTCCCAGCATATCCAGGTGGGTGGAATTCTGCTACGCACATCCTGCTAGATTGTATTATAATGATTCTATCCTTTCATCTGCTCAGGGTGTGCAACAAGGTGATCCCTTGGGTCCCTTATTATTTGCTCTATCTTTACAGCCGCTTGTCCACAAAATTGCTACTCAATGCACCCTAGATCTCCATGCCTGGTACTTGGATGATGGCACCATTGCAGGAGATACTATGGAAGTGGCTAAGGCATTGCGTATCATACAGGCCGATGGTCCCAGAAGAGGGTTGCATCTGAATGTCAAGAAAACTGAAATTTTCTGGCCTTCACCTGACCCTAGATGCAGTGATGCAGGTTTATTTCCTGTAGAGATCGGCAAGCCATTGGGGGGGGGTAAAATTATTGGGCGGACTCAATCGATTTGGATGTACAAAGATTGCAGTGACATTGTTCTTGATAGAGTGAACAAAACAATTCAACTATCGCAGAAGGTGCAAAGAACTTCACGACCCACAAAAGTGAGCTTCTTTTGCTACGTAATTGTACAGGGGTTTCAAAACTTTATTTCACTCTTCGCACTACTAGTCCCATTGCTTTGCAGTGCAGCTGCCCTCTATGATAAACATCTTCTACACTATCTACTACAGCTCACAAATTGGTGATGGTGCAGGGTTTGGCCTGGTTCAACAGCGCTTGGTCACCCTACCAATTAAAGATGGTGGTTTCTGATGATACATACTTTGGCGTATACCTCCGTGTATTGTTACTTAGCGTCTTTTGTTCAAACTAAAGTCTTGCAAGATACTATTTTACAAAAGTCCATCACCAACTCCGAGTTCTAGATATGAGCACGCCCTCCACACATTCACTGAGGCTTGTGGATTATCTACTTCCAATTTCAGTATCAACGACTTTGCCCCTCATTACATGAAATCACTGGCAGTTTATATTTTGGTGTCATAAGGTAAATCTACCCACTAACTTCAAAGTTGAATGAACGTGAATCACTTATCCGCAATGTAACAGAAAGAACATGCGATGGATTTCCTTAAAGTCGCTCCTATTAGTGGGTCAATCAAAAGGTCGGGCCGCGGCAATTTAGAGCTATTCTTATGTACAGTGCTTGGCATACCATTCTTTGTGAAGGATAGCAAATGCTCCATCTCGCGCCAGTGCCAATGGATACTTATGCCGATCACGCTCTTCATTGCGCCCGGTGAAGTGGGTGTGAAGTTCAGACATGACATGGTTCGTGACGGCATCTCAGATATGTTCTTTAAGGCGGGTGTTGCAGCAAGAAAAGAAGTCTCGCTAGGATTTCTGTCCAATGACGCAAAGAGCCTTAAACCAGCTGATATCCTCGTATACAATTGGATAGATGGTAAAGATGTATGTTTTGATGTCACCGGTGTTTCGCCATTCACAACTGCCAGCACACGTAGTTTCACTCCTGGCCAGGCTATTAACGCTGCTGTAAGTCGCAAATGCAATAAGTATTTGTCCAAATGTGAAGCACTAGGTTATGGTTTTAATGTATTAGCTTTCTCAACCTTAGGAGAATTGAGTGAGGATATGGTTTTACTCCTCAAGAGGTTGAGAAACTGTCTAAATGGTAATGATGCTAATACCAAAATAGGTGGTTCACTTTTTCATAGACTAGGTATCATTATTCAGAAAGGAGTGGGGGCCCAGCTGGTTGCTAGGTTGCCCACCAACTCTTGTAACTTTGATTTTTCCTCTAATGAATAAAGGTTATAAAAAAAAAAAAAAAAAAAAAATAATAATAATAATAATAATAATAATAATAATAATAATAATAATAAATGCCTCAGTGGCTCCCTTTCATAATAATAATAATAATAATAACACGTTCTATTTATTTTAATTTAAATGTCCTTTGATTTTCCTCCAATTTATTTACTTGTCAAAACATAGTTAATTGACTATTTCCATCATACATTTTAACTAAATGATAGGAAAAGGATTTTCAAGGATTTATAAATATTTACTCAAGTGTCATAACTTATGATAAGGAAAATTAAGTGACTCAACAACAACCCAAATTAACAATGTAATTAGTTATAGGGTAAAACTCGAATCCGAAAAGGTGAATAAAAATACATGGTATTACATTCTACCACCCTTAAAAGAAATTTCGTCCCAAATACGATAACTTAAAAATTCACATAATGTAAATATTATAGTATACACAACACGACAATTCAATCCAACTCACAATCAACAATTCACATGAATTTCACAAAGGCATTATCAAACTACTACCATGAAGCAAGCAATAGAACACTAAATCGACAAGCATGCATTGCAACATACGAAACAATTTATTTACTTCATCCCATTCAAGATCCAAAGCCTAGAGCTCGATATCAACTTGTAACACCCCGAGTTCCGGACCAGGGTCAAACTCATATGGAGATCCGAACTCGCTGCACTGGCCTGGGAAGAGACTTATACATATATTTATTCTTGCTAATTTACTTTTATACCATACATAATCGAAACTTTTATACATTAATTGAAGCATATGAAATACATTAAACATTGTTCAAAACATTTTCATCTAGACATTTTTTTTTTAATTCAATTTGCGCTTCAAACAATAAACGAAAACAATGCAATCATTAAGCTACTCATTTCTAGCTTCCACTTCCAACTTCCATAAATCTGCAAGGAATGTCAATTGGGGTGAGATGACACCAATAGAATGCATTCCCTTTCTCAAAATATATCAAAACATGTCAACCAATCAAACAAAATGTGTACAACAAGAGTATATGGTGCACCTTCAAGGATTTAATTATATTTATGTCCATCAACTATACTCACAATCTATCAACTCCTCTTAAATGCACGAGTATCCTCTGCTTCTTGCCCCACCTATCCGTATCCTCGGCACGGACCGCCAACCTCACTTGCACGAGTATCCTTGGGTCGTGCCCCACTTATCTGTGTATCCTCGGTACGGGCACCGCCATTCAAACAAATATATCCATTCATTTATAAATTCACACTACCGTAGCACGAGTATCCTTGGGTCGTGCCCCACCTATCCATGTATCCTCGATGCGGACACACCGCCATTCAAACAAGTATATCTATTCATTTATAATTCCACACTACCGTAGCACGAGTATCCTTGGTTCGTGCCCCACATATCCTATATCCTCGGTACGGGCACCGCCATATTATCATACAATATACATTTTTACATTCCAAACCACTTCATTAACAAGTCATAAGTTCACATCCCAACTAACGATGTAATTCTTTCAAGCATTTAAGCAAACACACAAACTACAGAATTTTATTTTATAGGTTTCATAATGATAACTTGATCTGATTGTCCTCAAATGTTTAGTGAACATTGCTGACACCATAATGTATAACATATCCAAATTTCACATGAAAATAACGGCTTAATCAAACGCATTACAAAATCTAGGCAGACAACATCATTTTACCAAACTATTCACCATAAATTCATATTAGTCTCAAATTAAGAAAACCCAAAGAACAGTGAAAGATAATACATTTATCTACAACTTTTGTTAAGACCTAAAATCATTTTAACATCATTAAGACTGCCTAAGAACATCAAAACCACGGCAAAACGAAACTGTCTAGAATTTCAGAAATCACAATCCAAATTACAAGGAACATTCAACGGTCAATTTGCGTAGGAAAATTATCAAATTTTAAAAAGAGATACCTAATCATGTTATAAATCAATACAAGAAGCCTGATCATCAATAAGAGATATATATTTATTCAATTAAAATTTCATAAACCTAACAATACAAAGGAATACGAAATAAACACCAAAGATAAACACCAAAAGAGAAAGGGTTTCACATTCTACCTTTTTAGCTACAAACTCCTGTTGGTTCTCCATAGCTTTATTTTCTAAAATAAACCCAATCTCCATCTCCTTATCATTCATTTTAGCCTTTGGTTCTCAAACTCCTTCTCATTTTTCATAACTCTTCCCTTTTTTTACTCTATTTCCTTTTATAACTATACACACTAATGACAATAATAATACTACACTACAACAAAACTTGGTTTTTGCAATAAAAAATAATGTCACAAATACTAGGTTTTGCGTCAGAAATATAGTTTTCTGACGTTTTTTATTTGTCGGTCAATGCGTTACAATAAGAGGTGTCGTAAATACTCTGACCAACGCTAAAAGCGTCAAAAATAATTTGTGTGCCACGTAAGCTAACCTTTTTATTTTATTAATAAATTTATTTATTTTTGTTTTGAGATTTATTTATTTATTTTCAGAATTATTAATGAAAAACAATTATACGGCGTTTTAAGTTTTTTTTTTTTAAGCATTTAATATTTACAATAATTTGTTGTCAAAGCAAAAAAAAAAAAAAAGTGCAATTATGAACAGCTGATATGCCATTGAAGAAGTCGAACGGAATGAATAAAAATGATCATTATATTAAACAAAAATTACAGTAAACTTGAAAATAAAAATTACACCGATCAAAAACAAAAAAGGAAAGATATATTACAATTTAACCAAAAATTGATTTCATATATTTTAGGTCTGATTTGATTTCCTTCAGCGAGCTTTTGACAACTGAATTTTAATTCCAATCCTCATCCTTGTGCTCTGGATCTGGCATCAATCGCCGACTCTTGGACAATTAGACTACGACGACTCATGTATATTCTTCTATCTCTGGAAGAAAAAGCCACAAATCAGTAATGATTTTGATAGGTAGTAGATAGAAGGAATACCAACGTCAATTATATCTTCAACTTCTTAGTCCAGAGTATTCTTATGTTTCTTCACCTTTTTCTTGATTAAATACAAAAATACATCCAAACCAAAACAGAAAAAGAAAAAAAAAAATCTCTTGTTTTAAATTAGAGGGAAACGAATATATGTTAAACAAGATTTGGTGGTGATCACATGTTGATCGGTTGAACAAGACTTTGTGGTGTGGAGGCGACTGGTTTAATAGCATAGAAACTAATCTTGTTTCTTCGAAAACTAATATATATCAAAACTAATACATGTATGTTTCCAATCTATTATGTTGGGCAGGTTGATTTCATGGTGGCAGTGGCGGCTAGTTTAGAAGACTCGTTGGTTGGTTAAGAAGAAGGAAGAAGAAAAGAAGAAGATGAACTATTAGTGTTACGGTTACCTACATCTATGGAAAGATAATATTTTTTCTCAAACAAAAAAAGAAAATACGAAAAATATATGGTAACTAATTGTTATGGGCGGGTATTTATCTTTTTTGTTTTGATTTGCACGATAAATATGGTAGTGGGCTAGTTGTTGACCAAAAGTAGTTTCGGAGGGAATTTAATGACCAAAATCAAAAATGGTTTTTCATTCACGGGGAACATTCAAGAACCTATTGCGACAAACTCTAACGTTGCCTATAGGAGACAAAAAAAAATAATTTTTGCTTGTATTTTTGGAATATCATTTCTAACACACTTAGAACGTTGAAAAGATAATCTATTTATTTTTAATTTTTCATTTAATTTAAATTTGTTTTTACGACACCAACACCGGTGTTGAAAATTAATAAGTTCACACCATTTTGGTAATATGATAACATAATATATTTTTGACATAAAATACGTCACATATGAATACCTTTTCTGACGCTTTTTGTATTGTTATAAACAGAATGCCACAAAGGCATTAGTTTGTTGTAGTGCTACCATAATAATAATAATAACATGGAAGGTAGTGTTAGTTTGCCCCCCTTGTGACACAATCTCAGCCCCATCCGCTTTGGCTCCCTTGGCTAGGTTACCCATGAGGCTCGCTGGTAGGTTAGCACAGCAACCTGTTCAATTAATGTAGTAGTATGTTGTTGGAGCTTAGTTTGTTAGGCTTCCAACTAGTTAATGTAATACTCTTTATTAATAATAATAATAAAAGCCTTTGTGGCTCCGTTTTTATAATAATAATAATAATAATAATAATAATAATAATAATAATAAATGCCTCAGTGGCTCCCTTTCATAATAATAATAATAATAATAACACGTTCTATTTATTTTAATTTAAATGTCCTTTGATTTTCCTCCAATTTATTTACTTGTCAAAACATAGTTAATTGACTATTTCCATCATACATTTTAACTAAATGATAGGAAAAGGATTTTCGAAGGATTTATAAATATTTACTCAAGTGTCATAACTTATGATAAGGAAAATTAAGTGACTCAACAACAACCCAAATTAACAATGTAATTAGTTATAGGGTAAAACTCGACCCGAAAAGGTGAATAAAAATACATGGTATTACATTCTACCACCCTTAAAAGAAATTTCGTCCCGAAATACGTATAACTTAAAAATTCACATAATGTAAATATTATAGTATACACAACACGAAAATTCAATCCAACTCACAATCAACAATTCACATGAATTTCACAAAGGCATTATCAAACTACTACCATGAAGCAAGCAATAGAACACTCAAATCAGACAAGCATGCATTGCAACATACGAAACAATTTATTTACGGTCCCATTCAAGATCCAAAGCCTAGAGCTCTGATATCAACTTGTAACACCCCGAGTTCCGGACCAGGGTCAAACTCATATGGAGATCCGAACTCGAAGCGTTACGGGTCGGGAAGAGACTTATACATATATTTATTCTTGCTAATTTACTTTTATACCATACATATTCGAAACTTTTATACATTAATTGAAGCATATGAAATACATTAAACATTGTTCAAAACATTTTCATCTAGACATTTTTTTTTAATTCAATTTGCGCTTCAAACAATAAACGAAAACAATGCAATCATTAAGCTACTCATTTCTAGCTTCCACTTCCAACTTCCATAAATCTGCAAGGAATGTCAATTGGGGTGAGATGACAGCTCAATAGAATGCATTCCCTTTCTCAAAATATATCAAAACATGTCAACCAATCAAACAAAATGTGTACAACAAGAGTATATGGTGCACCTTCAAGGATTTAATTATATTTATGTCCATCAACTATACTCACAATCTATCAACTCCTCTTAAATGCACGAGTATCCTCGGTTCTTGCCCCACCTATCCGTGTATCCTCGGCACGGGACCGCCAACCTCACTTGCACGAGTATCCTTGGGTCGTGCCCCACTTATCTGTGTATCCTCGGTACGGGCACCGCCATTCAAACAAATATATCCATTCATTTATAAATTCACACTACCGTAGCACGAGTATCCTTGGGTCGTGCCCCACCTATCCATGTATCCTCGGTACGGGCACCGCCATTCAAATAAGTATATCTATTCATTTATAATTCCACACTACCGTAGCACGAGTATCCTTGGTTCGTGCCCCACATATCCTATATCCTCGGTACGGGCACCGCCATATTATCATACAATATACATTTTTACATTCCAAACCACTTCATTAACAAGTCATAAGTTCACAACCCAACTAACGATGTAATTCTTTCAAGCATTTAAGCAAACACACAAACTGCAGAATTTTATTTTATAGGTTTCATAATGATAACTTGATCTGATTGTCCTCAAATGTTTAGTGAACATTGCTGACACCATAATGTATAACATATCCAAATTTCACATGAAAATAACGGCTTAATCAAACGCATTACAAAATCTAGGCAGACAACATCATTTTACCAAACTATTCACCATAAATTCATATTAGTCTCAAATTAAGAAAACCCAAATCACAATGAAATATAATATATTTATCTACAAATTTTGTTAAGACCTAAAATCATTTTAACATCATTAAGACTGCCTAAGAACATCAAAACCACAGCAAAACGAAACTGTCTAGAATTTCTAAATCACAATCCAAATTACAAGGAACATTCAACGGTCAATTTGCGTAGGAAAATTATCAAATTTTAAAAAGAGATACCTAATCATGTTATAAATCAATACAAGAAGCCTGATCATCAATAAGAGATATATATTTATTCAATTAAAATTTCATAAACCTAACAATACAAAGGAATACGAAATAAACACCAAAGATAAACACCAAAAGAGAAAGGGTTTCACATTCTACCTTTTTAGCTACAAACTCCTGTTGGTTCTCCATAGCTTTCTTTTCTAAAATAAACCCAAGCTCCATCTCCTTATCATTCATTTTAGCCTTTGGTTCTCAAACTCCTTCTCATTTTTCATAACTCTTCTCTTTCTTTTACTCTATTTCCTTTTATAACTATACACACTAATGACAATAATAATACTATACCATAATAATAATAATAACATGGAAGGTAGTGTTAGTTTGTCCCCCTTGTGACACAATCTCAGCCCCCCCATCCGCTTCGGCTCCCTTGGCTAGGTTACCCATGAGGCTCGCTGGTAGGTTAGCACAACAACCTGTTCAATTAATGTAGTAGTATGTTGTTGGAGCTTAGTTTGTTAGGCTTCCAACTAGTTAATGTAATACTCTTTATTAATAAGTATATTTATAATAATAATAATAATAATAAATGCCTCAGTGGCTCCCTTTCATAATAATAATAATATTAACACGTTCTATTTATTTTAATTTAAATGTCCTTTGATTTTCCTCCAATTTATTTACTTGTCAAAACATAGTTAGTTGACTATTTCCATCATACATTTTAACTAAATGATAGGAAAAGGATTTTCGAAGGATTTATAAATATTTACTCAAGTGTCATAACTTATGATAAGGAAAATTAAGTGACTCAACAACAACCCAAATTAACAATGTAATTAGTTATAGGGTAAAACTCGACCCGAAAAGGTGAATAAAAATACAGGGTATTACATTCTACCACCCTTAAAAGAAATTTCGTCCCGAAATTTAGAAAATACGTATATCTTAAAAATTCACATAATGTAAATATTATAGTATACACAACACGACAATTCAATCCAACTCACAATCAACAATTCACATGAATTTCACAAAGGCATAATCAAACTACTACCATGAAGCAAGCAATAGAACACTCAAATCAGACAAGCATGCATTGCAACATACGAAACAATTTATTTACTTGTCCCATTCAAGATCCAAAGCCTAGAGCTCGATATCAACTTGTAACACCCCGAGTTCCGGACCAGTGGTCAAACTCATATGGAGATCCGAACTCGGGCGTTACGGGTCGGGAAGAGACTTATACATATATTTATTCTTGCTAATTTACTTTTATACCATACATAATCGAAACTTTTATACATTAATTGAAGCATATGAAATACATTAAACATCGTTCAAAACATTTTCATCTAGACATTTTTTTTAATTCAATTTACGCTTCAAACAATAAAAGAAAACAATGCAATCATTAAGCTACTCATTTCTAGCTTCCACTTCCAACTTCCATAAAATCTGCAAGGAATGTCAATTGGGGTGAGATGACAGCTCAATAGAATGCATTTCCTTTCTCAAAATATATCAAAACATGTCAACCAATCAAACAAAATGTGTACAACAAGAGTATATGGTGCACCTTCAAGGATTTAATTATATTTATGTCCATCAAATATACTCACAATCTATCAACTCCTCTTAAATGCACGAGTATCCTCGGTTCGTGCCCCGCCTATCCGTGTATCCTCGGCACGGGACCGCCAACCTCACTTGCACGAGTATCCTTGGGTCGTGCCCCACATATCCATGTATCCTTGGTACGGGCACCGCCATTCAAACAAATATATCCATCTCCTTTATAAAGCATAGCAAGCATGGACAACTTAGCCTAGATAAAGAGCGGTCAGGATGCATTCTGGGGAAACCTAAATCCATGGTTCTGGTTTGTTCTAAAAAATTATCAATGTTTTATTAATTAGTGTCTCATTAATCTCTCATAATGAATAATTTATTTAATTTTCATCATTAAATATCCTCTTAATTAATCTAATAAATATGTATTTTTACATTGATGAACATTTTAATAAAATTATGTCAATAGAAATTAGTGGTTAGTAGTGGAAGAAGTGGTGGCTGGTAGAAGCGGTGGTGGTGGAGGCGATAATGTCAGTGGTAGTGGAAAAAATAATGCAGATGGGTGGTTTTATGGTGGTGATGTTGGTGAATAGTCGTGACATTATTAGTTCTCAGATATTTACAACACATACAACATTGTATCGTGAAAGATGTAGTTGGTCATCACAATTGATAAAACAGATATCATATTTTGAAGATGAGACCACACCATTTAGAAAAAATGATCATAACCGCCGAATCACCTAAACGGTACCCCTGCTACCTTTAGTATCCGGTTGTATAACTCATGGTTCTAACCGTTCAAATAAAATTGACCGCAATACAACAGAGTATATAACAATAAAAAAATATAATGGAATAAATAAATTAACGACCTAAGTTTGTTCAACCAAAACTTTACTCATGATGTTTGTGATTCAAAATTAGAAGTACGATAAACGGACAACGGGAGGTAGGCGGCGGTTGTGGTGGAGAAAAAAATGGTATTAGATGGTTTTTAATGGTGGCGACGGTTGTTGAGTAGCAATAAGCTATGTTAATTTTGTGTCGCTGCAAAATAGGTAACATTATAAATTAAAAGTTGTGGTTAATCGTCTTATTAATAACATAAACTCGGTTAAAATACATGAAAGATCAAAAACATAAAGTAAACCACAAATGTCACGTTATATAATTACTACAAACAAACGGGCACAAGTCGAATCAATACACAAAAAATTACTTATTATAGAGATGTGTCGTTATGGTAAGTGTTGTACCCTACCTATGTATATTTTTCTGCCTATTTCTTTGTATTGTATTATAAAATTAAGCTTCGCTAAGTTAGGAAAGATAAAGACCTATCATGATTTTTCCTCTCAATTGGTAAATTCACGGTTGCGGTCGATCCCATGAATACACACTTTAATTGAGAAAAATTCATTACATATTCTCTTATTCCCATCTCAAAAGTCTAAATCAAAATTGAAAAATTTGATCAACTTAAAATAACAAACCTACCTTCCTATAAAACTGAACAATTGATTCTCTCTCGCTCACATTCGGTAGGATGAGTGGGTTTGAAAACTCTAATTCCTTACTTTGGAGCAAACAAAAGTCAGAAATAAAGTTGGGAAGGGAGATAGATGGGTAAAAAAGTTCAATTGAATAATTTTATTAATTAGTGTCTCATTAATCTCTCATAATGAATAATTTATTAAATTTTCATCATTAAATGTCCTCTTAATTGATCTATTAAATATGTATTTTTATAATAAATAATCCATATATCAAAGTTTATATGATACAAAAGTGAAAAATACGATATGGCAAGATAAAGGACCCCTCCTCTTAACTCATTCATATATCAAAGTTTAGACAACTTAGGCAAGATAAAGGGCCCTTCCTCTGGATTCATTCTTAGGAAAGCTAAATCTACGACTGTAAAATGATCAGTTTAATTAACTTTCAATAATAAATGTTCTATTGATATTTTATAATAAATATTTCTTGAATTAATCAAATAAATATATTTTCATTAATACAATACATAATAAATTTATTTTATTTTAAATCAATAGGCATTAATGGTACGTAGTTGTGATGGTGGGCGGGGTTGGTGGATCGGCGGTGGGGATAATGGTGGTGGGTGTTGGTGATAATGGTGGAGTGATGACGTTAATGGTGGTGGTGGTGGAATAAAGTAGTGGTAGTGGGATGAGAAAGGTGTCCTAAGGTAGGTAAATTATTTAGTTTCCCTTAGTTAATTTTTTTTTTATTTGATATTATTTTTTAAATTTATTTTTTCTCTTATTTTTTAAATTAAAATAAATATTAAAAGCCAGTTTTTTCTAGGGAGAAGATTTATGGGGTCGGGGTAGGAAAGAAAATGAAACCTATAAAAAAAATAAAATTGACCATATACAAGGCTACACGCGAATCAATTGTAATTGATTTAGTTTCTCATATCTCTCTCTATTCCCATTTTTTTTGATGATTTTTGTTTATGCGTTTCCTCATCGACTTCATATGATTATGCATGCTTGAGAACTAGTTCATGGTAATAGGTAAAGAGATAGATAAGTAGATAAGAAAAAAATGGATCAAGAATTACAATTTATTAAACTTTAAGAAGACACAAATCTATGTAAATTTAGAATAATTTATATCACCAAAGGGAGAAAAATAATTCCTGAAGCTAACCGATTTTGTAAGATTAATCTGATTGATTTTGAAGTAATTTTGTGTTTTTAGATTTGTTACAAATTTGGTGAACGACCTTTGATGATTTATTTCTTTTCGAAGTAGGGCCACTACTTTGCTTTGCAAAAGTGAATGAAATAGAGTTCTACTACCCATAGGCCCATAGGATTTTGAAGACTTGGTTAGCATTTAACTATGTTCGTCCTAAAGGATTATATGACTTACATACATAATATTAAAATATTTGAGGCTAGGACATGTTTATTAACCAACACCTCAAAAACATTTAGACTTGGATCGACGGGATCGATTTTTCGCAAACAGTTTTGATGTGTATTAACCGATGGATATATTTGAAATACATATCCATTTATAAATTCACACTACCATAGCACGAGTATCCTTGGGTCGTGCCCCACCTATCCGTGTATCCTCGGTACGGGCACCGCCATTCAAACAAGTATATATATTCATTTATAATTCCACACTACCATAGCACGAGTATCCTTGGGTCGTGCCCCACCTATCCGTATATCCTAGGTACGGGCACCGCCATATTATCATACAATATACATTTTAACATTCCAAACCACTTCATCAACAAGTCATAAGTTCACAACCCAACTAACGATGTAATTCTTTAAAGCATTTAAGCAAACACACAAACTGCAGAATTTTATTTTATAGGTTTCATAATGATAACTTGATCCGATTGTCCTCAAATTTTTAGTGAACATTGCAGACACCTGTTTATGGGTGAAAACTACTCCTGCAGAATTTGGTAATTTGGGGTGTGGATGAGGAATGAATTTAAACCTTTAAACAAATGCACAGCGCGGTGAGTGCTTGTAGATTCGAGAGATCAATCTGTGCAAGTCCGGCCTAAACCAAGAAATGGCTGTTTCTGACTTGTTTCTCCACAAAGTGAAGGAGATGGGGTTGATCTTAGGGAGGGAAGCGAAGAAGGTGTTGAGATTGTGAAGGTGTTGGCTTACTTATGACTTGTAATGAAAGGTGAGCAGGCTTGCGGTTGATGCCAGCAGAAAGCTCTGGGTGTTTGAATACGATTTTTGTATTAACACTTGATTTTCTCTACCTCGTCCGAACTTGTATTGTTGTTTGAAATAGGGAGAACCTATTTATACAAGTCATTGAGCCTTATTCACGTCTCTCTGGGGAAGTGGAGGAAGTGGAGTGATGGAGTAGTGGAGATGTGCGTCGGTGCCATACGACCAGCCTTGCCCACTTCTCCCCGTTCATCTCTAACCGTCCATGACTTCCCGACACGTTCTTGTGATGGCGCGTTGCACGATGCACGCTGTAAACCGCCAGACCAATACCCGATATGTATCCCCGCTTTGTGACATGATTGATGTCCGGAATGTGTGGATCGTGAATCCACGAAAGATAGCATGTAATGCTGAATTGAATAATCGTGTTATTCGTGAAGTCGATACTTGTGAAGCATCGTGTGTATTTTATGCAAAGTATCGCATTATGATGTGGTAAAGTGATGGGTAATGACGCCTCACCGACCAAATAACTCCCCGACTGTGGTTGTATAACCAAGTCGGTGAAGTTGGACGGATGAGATGATCTTTGAGACACTCATCTCACGACCGTTGATGAAATTAGGGTTTTTGAAGAGGTGCGCAAGCATCACTCTTCACTTGGTCGAAACCAAGCATGGGAAGGGCTTTGAGAGGACCGACCGGCATGTGTGTAGACAAGAGATGCCGTGTGCACGTCCATACCTCACTTTCCCCAGAAGGAGCGATCTAGGCCACTCAAATTGACCTAAAGTTGAGTGGTTGAGATCGGCCGCATGCAACCATTGCCGCAAAGGAGTTGGAAACCGCATGACATCCCCGGTTTGGGCGCGCGTTCCAAGACGACCCATCTTGGTCGGTCTTGGTCGATCATACCAGCGTGTAGGTGGTAGGCTGGTGTTCACAATTATACTGACTATCCCATGAAAACGTGATCTAAGCCATTCAAATCATCCGGTGAAGTTGAGTGGTCGAGATCGATTTGCAATTTGGGAAGTGTAACCACGCATGTTTGGGCGGGCGTTTTGGATTAGCCGGGCATGGGATGCCTTGGCCGATCGCATGAGGAGGTAGATGGGCCCACGATGGTCATGCTGGTATGACCGGACCTGCTTAATCTAATCTGGGACCCTCCATTCGTGCCGGAGAAGATGGACGTTCGTGATGCTCAAAACCCTAATTTTGGGTTTCAAGCCGTGCGTCATCTCTTGTTTGGGTGACGATTCTGTCACGGTCAAACATTGTTGGTCTTGACCGATTGGTCAAGTGTGTAGGCGGGCCCACGGTGATCGTGTTGACATGCTCGGGCCCTTTGAATCTACATCTACACCCTCCATCTATACCGCGAAGATGGATGGTTGAGATTGTTTTGCGACACATGTAATATGCCGCAAACCCTTATTTAGGGTTTTCCGTCCATAAGGCTTGGTATGAAAGTCTTTTGGCAAGCAAATGCCAATGGCCGACCATGCGGGGTCGGCCGTGGGTATTCCATACCTGCTTGGGGGTGATGGAATTGATCTGGGGTCATCCAATCATGCTTATGGAGTTGGATGACTCATGATCGAATCATATTCGGACCGATACGGTCAGTCCGGATGCTCAATCGGGCTAGTATAACACACCGAGAGGGGCTCAATCGGGCTAGTATAACACACCGAGAGGGCCGGGCTAGTATAACACACAGAGAATCAGCCATGTACGGGTATTTCGTACATGGTTTCATTATAGTGCTTGAGGTTCGTGTTACTCAGTAAGAGTAACACTACTGCCATGCCACACCGATAATGAGTACTGGAAATACAAGGTCGATATGAAATTCACAGAAGGGATTGTTTCCACATGCTCCAACTGAGGAATTTCATGTATTCACAAAATGGGATTGTTGCTACATGCTCCATTCTTGGTGAATTAAGTGAGGGAGTATCCAACACTTATAAATGGCTTTATCTTTTACAAGATGTCAAATGCATGATTTTTCCGGGTTTTTACAAATTTAACCTTAAACGAAAATCCACCATCAACATTAAGTCCTCGCCTAGCACATAATGGTTACATTATTGTGTGGTAGGCATGAGATGGTGACATACATATGTGAGAAAGACAGATAAAAGGAGTTTACCCTAAGAGTGTTGACCGACCGCTAGTTTCCCACGCCGTCACGCTTGTATAGAATCCCTTGGTGGGGCCGTTTCTTTCTTTGGGTATTTGAATCAAAAGAGTAAACCAAATAAGAGGGGAATCCTTCTTCTATTGGGATTCTTCTAATTTTTGTCTATAAAAGAGACCAAGCTCCTTTCTTTTTCTCACGAAAATTTTCTCTTGTTGTTGAGCAGCTCCTGCCGGGTCTTCACTGTCGTCACCAACCGCCGCCACTCGCCGGAGCTCGATGCCGTCACCGTTGCCGGAGTTGCCGCCGTCCAAGTTAAGTTTCGCACTTTTTTTTTTTTTTTTTTCTTTTGCTAGCTTGCTAGGTAAACACCTTTGGTAAGATGTGTATATGCTTAGTCTCTCCACCATTACATGCAAAACCTAGCTTTTAGGTTGTATCTTGAAAAGGAAAAACCCTGGCTTGAAATCTCGCATACACGATTCCCATGAATAAAGAAAATCGTGTTATGATGCGTGAGAATGAACGTGGGCCCGCCGTGTATGACGGAACGTGGGTCTTACTCATATATGCTTGACTGAAACTTACACCGAACTTGAAACTCGTACCGGACTTGAAACCAATACCAGACTGAAAGTTGTACCGGACTGAAACTTGTACCAGACTGAAAGTTGTACCGGACTGAAACTTGTACACCGACTAAATCAATACTGTAACGGAAACTTGTACTGCATCAAAACTTTGCACTCGACTTGAAATCAATACCAGATCGAAACTTGTGGCTCGACTTAAGCTTGTGTTTGGGCCGGTTTTTGTGTGCTCGATGTGAGTTGTGTCTTGCCGTGACTATATCTCTCTCATGTGCTTTTCATACAAGTTCTAACTCCTTGTCTTTTATTTCATTATGGAATGAAGAAAAGAATTCTGTCGAGATGTCTTCCTGAGATAATGCTGGTACCAAGTCGGGAAGTGTTGACACTTTCAAAGATATGTCGAACATTGATGATGAGTTGTTCACCTTGCCTTTTCCAAACACCGGGAGGCATCCTTCTCATAAGATAGTCCTTCTTTCCGATTCGTAAAATATGGAGGCCGATCCGTTTTCTTCTTCAAAGACTTGTGGTGAGATTTTGTCTCCAGAGAAATGAATATCCGCCTTCCCCTATTGACTTCAAGATTTGCCATACTCCACTGGGTTCTTATGAAGGATGGATGAGACGCATGTTGAGTAATAAGGGCATTAAAGATAATTTTCTTTCAGCGCAAATCCTCAATGCGGTCATGGCATCCGTTGCTCTTGAAATTAAGAAAGACGCTCGCGGGTTTGATTACCTTCATTTCTCGGTGGCGTATTTCTACTCATACAAAGAATATCTAGATGGGGAGGGATGACTATTACCCGGAAAGTGTAGCCGCATTAATGAACCCGCCGTTCCGGAAGTCTTTCTTACGATCTCTCCGATACGGAGCAACGCAACTATGATGCTATACTTCAAAAAGGTGGCGGAATTCGACAACTGGACAAGGAGGAGAAAAAGATACGAAATGCTTTTACACTGGTGGGTGTCGGAGTGGTATCCAAAGAGACCCAGAGCCTGGATCAAGAGTTGGAAAATGAGCTCTGGGCAGATTGCGTTCCTGTCTTTATGGCTATCCGTGAGATATATTCGACGATGGTTCTGGGAAAGAAAACCATTAGAGGTGACCTTGTCAAGATCGCTATAAAGCGGCAAAAGGTAAAGTTCTTCCCCCGGGCGCCTTGTTCCTTGGATCGCCGTATTCTCATCCGGACGCCTTAGCAATGGACATGCATGTTTCTAACGGTACAAGAAGGTGGAATCGCACGTTCACTTCGCTTTTCTTCAGCATTCTTATGGGAACACTTCAAAAGCTATGCTCCCGCCTCGCAAATTTGCTCACCAACTTGTATGGTGGCTCGAGAATACTCCGCTGGAATAAGAGGCGCCCCGAGCCGGTGTGAGACTTGTGGACGCATTTGACAATGTGTCTTCCGTAGATTTCCGTCCATGGGGGCCGGTCCATCCTTCCGTTGTTCAACCAAAGACTTTTGCTATTGCTTCGATGGCCCCGATGTTGTGCTTTACTGACTGATGTTAAGACTATGAGATCCGGGAAATTGTTTACATGCGCAATGCATCCCGTGATATGTCCTGGCCTTTATTCAACGAAGAATTTACTCGTGACTCCGTACAATATTGACAGGGCGGCTCGTCAAATGGGGTTTGATCAGGGTGTCCCATTTATACGTCCACCCGGGGGTTCCGAGAGAATTCCTCCCGAATATTCTTAATGCTTTGATGTGTTTTTGGAACGGGTGAGCCTTCCTTCCGGCCTATTGGGAGAAACCCAAGTGGTAACCGATAAGTATAAGGAATTTTGGAGCAGTAACCGTTGGTTTTCCAAATTTTCTGAGAGTGTTGTGACAGATCCACGTGGTGAGCCATCTTCGACATCTTGACGAAGCATTTCCTGTTGAAGCCACTTCCGGCCAAACGGACCGGAGCCGAGGATTGCAGTCCCCAAGTAGGAGAGAGACCTAAGAGGCAAGCATGCGGTCCTGTAATCCTCAATTCCTCCAATATGCAGTATTTAAATCTTTTCCCCTGGTTCTTTCATTTCTCCAAAGTGTAAATTCCTCTAAAACGATCCTTGCTTGAAATCGTGGAATTTCGAAAGAGAATGTCTTCACAAGGTTGGCGCGCATTCAAAATGAGAAGGTCGGTAATGTTTGCCTTCATGCCGAGAAGTCCAAGGTCCGATCTTCATGTTGAGAAGTCTCAAGCGGACTCGACCTTCATGCCGAAAGTCTCGGCACCGACCTTCATGCGCGAGAAGTCCGGAGAAACCGCTCCTTTTCTCGACCATGACAGAGATGATGCAAGCTCGGTTTAACTAGGCGCTTCCCTTAGTGCTCTTGTTGACGGGGTCGTGATGGAAATTAGTACCCAGAGCGAAATAGATGCCTAAGGAATATGAGAGAGGCAAGGCTCGCTATAGTTGAGGCGGCTCCTCTTGAGATCCATCCCGAACAGTTCCAACCAATATGGCTATTGTGGTGACCCATTCGAAAGGCCTCCCGAATCGACAAGGCCCCAGCGGTTGGTGAATTGCCGGTGATGCAGCCTCGGGGCTTTGTTCGATCCTCCTTTTATTGTCCCTTATCCAGTCATGTGTTGGTTGGTGGATTCAAATGCGTTCGGTTCGAAGAGTTGTACACAGCGATATGGGGATAAGCACGGTCATATTGCTACCACCACGAAGCTCAAAAGTCGTCTTGCGTTAGTCAACCATGTCCAAGAAGCTTTAGTTTCTATCCAGGGATGAGCGTCACGACCGGGTCGAACAGCTTCTCGAGGAGATGATTGAAGATTGGAGGTGCCATCGGGACGTGTTTGCGCAGATGCCTCTATCAATGCTCCTTGGTTCTTCAAGGGTTCTCCAAGATTCAGGAGCTTCAGAAATTACAGGATGAAGTCCCTTCATGGGACTATGTTGCTCGCCCGAAGAAGAGGTTGAGAAGTTATCTAAGGAACTCGGAGTCAAACAGCCGCGCTTTCAAAGGATGAAAGTCTCTCTCGCCCAGAAGGACGAGTTGTTGCTGAAGGACTTTCCTTGAAGTATTCGTGCTATATACTTGGCTTTTCTTTTAGATGCTTTCCTTTTTTGAGTGATAGTGAGGATTTTCTTTGACCTCTGGTTTTGAATTAATAGGTAATTGGCTTATTTTGAGATAGTTTTGTGAACAAACTTTTTGAAAGAGATTATGTTAAATGAAATTTGCATCTTGGTTATGAATGATTGCACATATCACATGAAATTGCAAATGTTATGCAAAAGGGAGGTACGGATGGAAACAAACGTGGCGTTTGATCACTGAGCCTTTTTCTCCACGTGCGGGATGCCAAGTTCCCGGTGAATTCTAAACTATCTTTCTTGTAAAATTGTTGAGTAAAACTTACTTGCTTTTTAAGCCTCACTTGTATCAAACCGGATTAGCCTCTCTAAGAAAATCCTCCGCACTAACTTCTCAGAGCTATCCCTCTGAACCAAGCTTCTCCTGAACAATGCGCTTCAAAGCGTTGCATTCACTGGTGGGGGATGAAGGAACCGGTGGTAATGATGACCTCGGGTCCATTACTTGATCAGTGGGCGGACGCCATACCGGGTTAGCCCCACCTCTCCATTTCGTACCCACGCCTCCAGTAGCTCCAGAATCTTCTTCATCGGGAAGGGGAAATGTAAGTACGTTGAGTCTGACTTTTCCTGCGTTAGTGGGCGTTGTAACGTCTCTCCGTGGCTTTGATGTGGAACAGAGATGAAGTTGGAAGATTTGCGAGTGCCATCGTATTCGCATATCGCTTGCCTAGGTAAAGGGATGTGGAAGGTGTCGAATGTCACTACTTGAGTGACCGGATTGAACGTTCCCATCCTCTCGTACTCGGGTATTTCCCGATTGATTTCTCCTTCCTCAAGCATTTCTTCAATTCGGTTGGAAGGTCGACGCGGATTGACAGCCTTCCTGCTTCAAAGAAGAGTTTTGAGATATAAATCCTCTAGCAGGGCTTCATAAGCCGCAGGCTCCCTTTCTTTATCCGGCAGACATTGTAGTACTCCTGGACAAGTCTTTCTCCTCCTGTCTGACCGTGTTGTCCATCTTTCTTGATTCGTTTCGATCAAGTGATCTCTTTGCTTCTCCACTTGTAAAGGTGGGACTCCGACCAAGGATTCAACGTTTCTTGCACTGTCCGAGTTGATGCATATCGACCCTTCTTGTAGTTGTGCCGCTATATCATTCAACAAAGTAAATGTCTCGCTCCGCTTTCCGTGATACCGAAGCTTGATTTGCCAAGACATCCTCCAATATTCCAAATGCTATGCTTCCCATGATATCTCGAACCGCCTGTGGTCTCCGAGTGAGGATACATCGCGAGATGAAGACCAAGAATTGAGAGTTCAATTTTTTTGCAACCGATAGATCAATCTCCCACCGTGGTCGCCAATTGTTTATGGGTGAAAACTACTCCCTGAGAATTTGGTAATTTGGGGTGTGGATGAGGAATGAATTTAAACCTTTAAACAAATGCACTTTGCTGGGTGAGTGCTTGTAGATTCGAGAGATCAATCAGTGCAAGTCCGGCCTAAACCAAGAAATGGCCGTTCCAGATTTGTTTCTGGCCACAAAGTGAAGGAGATGGGGTTGATCTTAGGGAGGAAGCGAAGAAGGTGTTGAGATTGTGAAGGTGTTGGCTTACTTATGACTTGTAATAGAAAGGTGAGCAAGGCTTATGCGGTTGATGCTGCAGGCTCTCGGGTGTTTGAATACGATTTTTGTATTAACACTTGATTTTCTCTGGTCTCATCCGAACTTGTATTGTTGTTTGAAATAGGGCGAGAACCTATTTATACAAGTCATTGAGCCTTATTCACGTCTCTCGTGGGAAGTGGAGTGATGGAGTAGTGGAGATGTACGTCGGTGCCATACGACCAGTCTTGCCCACTTCTCCCTGTTCATCTCTAACCGTCCATGACTTCCTCGACACGTTCTTGTGATGGCGCGTTGCACGCCGCACGTTGTAAACCGCCAGACCAATACCCCGCATGTATCCCCCGCTTTGTGACATGATTGATGTCCGGGATGTGTGGATCGTGAATCCACGAAAGATAGCATGTAATGCTCAATTGAATAACCGTGTTATTCAGAAGTCGATACTTGTGAAGCATCGTGTGTATTTTATGCACGCATTATGATGTGGTAAAGTGATGGGTAATGACGCCTCACCGACCAAATAACTCCCCGACTGTGGTTGTATAACCAAGTCGGTGAAGTTGGACGGATGAGATGATCTTTGAGACACTCATCTCGACCGTTGATGAAATTAGGTTTTTGAAGAGGTGCGCAAGCATCACTCTTCACCTTGGTCGAAACCAAGCATGGGAAGGGCTTTGGAGAGGACCGACCGGCATGTGTGTAGACAAAGATGCCGGTGCACGTCCATACCTCACTTTCCCCGAGAAGGAGCGATCTAGGCCACCAAATTGACCGGCAAAGTTGAGTGGTTGAGATCGGCTTGCTTGCGTAAATCCATTGCCGCAAAGGAGTTGGAAACCGCATGACATCCCCGGGTTTGGGCGCGCGTTCCAAGACGACCCATCTTGGTCGGTCTTGGTCGATCATACCAGCGTGTAGGTGGTAGGCTGGTGTTCACACCTATACCGACTATCCCATGAAAACGTGATCTAAGCCATTCAAATCATCCTATGAAGTTGAGTGGTCGAGATCAGTTTACAATTTGGGAAGTGTAACCACGCATGTTTGGGCGGGCGTTTTGGATTAGCCGGGCATGGGATGCCTTAGCCGATCGCATGAGGAGGTAGATGGGCCCACGGTGGTCATGCTGGTATGACCGGACCTGCTAATCTAACTGGGACCCTCCATTCGTGCCGAGGAGAAGATGGACGTTCGTGATGATCAAAACCCTAATTTTGGGTTTCAAGTCAAGGCCATCTCTTGTTTGGGTGACGATTCTCACCGGCCAAACATTGCTGGTCTTGACCGATTGGTCAAGTGTGCAGGCGCCCACGCGATCGTGTTGACATGCTCGGGCCCTTTGAATCTACATCTACACCCTCCATCTATACCTGCGAAGATGGATGGTTGAGATTGTTTTGCGACACATGTAATATGCCGCAAACCCTTATTTAGGGTTTTCCATCCATAATGCTTGGTATGAACGCCTTTTGGCAAGCAAAGGCCAATGGCCGACCATGCGGGTCGGCCGTGGGTATTCCATACCGGCTTGGGGTGATGGAATTGATCCGGGGGTCATCCAATCATGCTTATGGAGTTGGATGACTGCGATCGATCATATTCTTGACCGATACGGTCACTCCGGATGCTCAATCGGGCTAGTATAACACACCGAGAGGGGCTCAACCGGCTAGTATAACACACCGAGAGGGGCTCGGGCTAGTATAACACACCGAGAATCAGCACCGTACGGGTATTTCGTACATGGTTTCATTATAGTGCTTGGAGGTTCGTGTTACTCAGAAGAGTAACACTCGACGTCATGCCACACCGATAATGAGTAATGGAAATACAAGGCCGATATGAAATTCACAGAAGGGATTGTTGCCACATGCTCCAACCTGGAGGAATTTCATGTATTCACAGAATGGGATTGTTGCTACATGCTCCATTCTTGGTGAATTAAGTGAGGGAGTATCCAACACTTATAAATGGCTTTATCTTTTACAAGATGTCAGCGCATGATTTTTCTGGTTTTTACAAATTTAACCTTAAACGAAAATCCACCATCAACAACACCATAATGTATAACATATCCAAATTTCACATGAAACTAACGGCTTAATCAAAAGATATTGATTTTACAAACGCATTACAAAATCTAGGCAGACAACATCATTTTACCAAAATATTCACCATAAATTCATATTAGTCTCAAATTAAGAAAACCCAAAGCACAATGAAAGATAATACATTTATCTACTCCATCCGTTACTTTTTTAATAGGCTGGTTTCTATAAATAAATGTTACAAAAAAAAATAGGTTGGTTTCCTAATTGGGAAAGTCAAATGTTACTTTAGTTTTTAGGGACCACTTTTCTCTTAACTTCTTTTGATGACAAGTGTCATGTGGACCATTTCACTTTACTTCTTTTGTGACAAGTGTCATGGGGACCATTTCAATTCACTTCTTTTATTGACAAGTGTCATGAGGACCACTTTCAATGATTAGTTATCTTAATTTCCTTAATTTTCTCAAAAACCAAACCAAATTATTAAAAAGTAACGGAGGGAGTACAACTTTTGTTAATACCTCAAATCATTTTAACATCATTAAGACTTCCTAAGAACATCAAAAGCACTAAAAATGAAACTGTCCAGAATTTCAGAAATCACAATCCAAATTACAAGGAACATTCAACGGTGAATTTGGGTAGGAAAATTATCAAATTTTAACAAGAGATACCTAATCATGTTATAAATCAATACAAGAAGCCTGATCATCATCAATAAGAGATATATATTTATTCAATTAAAATTTCATAAACCTAACAATACAAAGGAATACTAAATAAACACCAAAGATAAACACCAAATGAGAAAAGGGTTTCACATTATACCTTATTAGCTACAAAATCCTGTTGGTTCTCCATAGCTTTCTTTTCTAAAACAAACCCAAGCTCCATCTCCTTCTCATTCATTCTAGCCTTTGGTTCTCAAACTCCTTCTCATTTTTCGTAACTCTTCCCTTTCTTTTACTCTATTTCCTTTTATAACTATACACACTAATGAAAATAATAATACTACCATAATAATAATAATAATAATAATAATAATAATAACACATTCTATTTATTTAAATTTAAATGTCCTTTGATTTTCCTCCAATTTATTTACTTGTCAAAACATAGTTAGTTGACTATTTCCATCATACATTTTAACTAAATGATAGGAAAATGATTTTCTAAGGATTTATAAATATTTACTCAAGTGTCAAAACTTATGATAAGGAAAAATAAGTGACTCAACAACAACCCAAATTAACAATGTAATTAGTTATAGGGTAAAACTCGACCGAAAAGATGAATAAAAATACATGGTATTACAAGTAGTTTGTGCAAGGAGAAACAAACAATCACGCCAACGAATTCCATAGAAAATTATAACCAAATTAAAGTGTGACAAAGACTCACCTTTGTTATCCCAAATCAGAGAGGTTTACTCACATGTACGAAAAGAACACCAGATCTAAGTTTATTTTCTCGGATCGTAATAAATGGTGGTGGTGTTGATTTCTCGATGAAGATTATTTATCGTTGATTCCTCACTAGATCTAAGTTTTGAAGACTATTTTCTCGTTAATTCTTCACTGATTTAAGTTTTGTAGCCAAATCGAGTAGAAATCGATTGTTTAAAAGTTGGGTGTGGTGCTATAGGTGGTGGATTAGGTAGTGACGGAGCTGATAATTACATCAATGAAGATGGTGGAGGGGCGAAGATGGTGGTGGTGGTGCAACATGAAGATGGTGCTTTGTGAGTTTCGTTGATTTTTCTCCGAGTGAGAAATAAAGAAGAAGCCGAGTATAAGATACAAAAAGGTTAAAAATGGGACTATGAGAATTATTTTTTTGTTGATAATTTCTATTATGCCACTAGGGACATTTATAAAGAGGCTTAGGGATATTTGTGAAGGCCCATCAGAAGGAGAGACAATAATTCAATTTCCATACTAATTAACAAGGGACGGTCTTGCTACTATCATAGACGGTCCCTACACCACTTATTGGTCATCCCCTTTACTATCATCCTAAGGTCCCTTTGCTTTCGCTCCCTTTACCATATTTGATCGCTTCCTCCACCACCATTTGGTCGGTCCCTATGCCACCAACTGGTCGGTTCCGTCATAATTTTTTTCGGTTCCTCTGCCATCAATTGGTCGGTTCCAACAACACCAATTGATCTGTCCCTTCACCACCTTTGGTCGTCCCTTTGCTACCAATTGATCTGTCTCTCCGGTGGTCGATCCTTCAACACCTTCTTTGGTGGATTCCTCCGCCACCAATTGATCTGTCCTCTTCCACTCATACGGTTGGTTCTGCCTTCCATATTATATTTTACTACCAAGATTTTTATTAGTCTCGCTTCCGAGATTCTAATTGGTCACTAAGATTGTAGGATCGAATATCGCGACATCAATACTTCATGATTAATAAATGACGACATTGCGAGGGAGTTTAGGAAGTAAAATAAATGACGAATGAATGACGACAGCCAAAACACGAGGAAGATATGAAAATATGGCGAAATTTAAGAGTGTCGCGAGATTGTATACTTGTACACTTGCGATATTTCGCAAGTTATTCCTGAAAATAAAGGACAAATTAGTTGTCATCCACTGTGTACTACCCTATATAAAGGGTTGAGTAAGTCTGTTGTCGGGGTTCTTTTTGAATTGTTAAGCAAGTCATTAGGAGAGACAAAGTCTTAGAGTGATTGTAATTCTATAACTCATTTCTAATTCATATTGTAAAGATTCAAGTATTTCATCAATAGGAATCATAATCATCCATCTTAAAATGATTTAATTGTGTATATTCTAGTGAGGGGTGTAGTGTAGGATTTCCTGCAACTACATAATGGCGCTAGAAACAGGGAGTGAGTAGAGATCAACCTTGTGAATTGAAAGAATCAGGAGTAACAAGAAAGAAATTTCATTTAATTTTCAAACAACTTACTGAAATTGAGAAATGGCTAGAAGAAGGAATGCATCAGAACAACCAACAATTCGTTAGAAGAAGCAGAGATTAGGCCGGAGAAAGGAGAAATGAAGTAGGTGAACCATCAAGAATAAACGCAAGAGATAGAGAAGAAGGCCGATTCAACCACCAATTCAACCAAAAGACCGAATAGAGTAATAGATTATGATAGGGTGAGTGTGCATACATGGAGATCAGATTCTATGGAAGAAAGAGAAGAAGTGCAACAATTGATAAATAATGGACAAGAGGATAGAAATCGAGAAGAGATGGGAGAAACAATTCATGAAAATGAAGAAATCGCAGCATTAGAAGCATTGAGGCAAACGATACATGAAGAAAGGCGGTTAGAAGCGGAAGAACGTGCAAATTTAACAAGGCAAAACCATGAGTTAAGAATGGAAAATATGAGGTTGCAGAATAGAAGGTCGAGAAGTAATACCAGGTCAAGATCAGGATCGGTTAGAGAATATATGAGGAGAACATTACCTATAGAAAATATTAATGAAGAAAATCTAGAAAGAGAGCCAAATCTCGGTGAAGGATGTTGCGAAAGAAGAGAAGTGGTGTGTATTCCACGTCCTGAAATCCTACAGAATGTCCAAAATGACGGAAATCAAGAAAATAGGCAGCGTCAAGTGCAGAATAATCCAATTGGTGAAGAAAATCAGGAAGAAGGAAGAAGAATACTGCATGGGAGAGAAACACGTAGGAAACAAAAGTAGATTGAAGATGATATCGAAAAACATTATATTGAACAAGCGCGTCTAGCTTGCGAAAGGTAAAGATTAAGAGTAGAAATGGAAGAACGGGAATTGGAGGAAGCAATTCGGCAGAACAATCATGACAATCGAGAAAGAAGGCGCGAGCAAAATCGCAACAATGGAAATATCAATGAAGAATATGAAAGAATACAAAGGAGAACTGATAGACAACCAAGAAGTGAAAATGATAGATATAATGGTGTGCGAATTCATGAACGAGATGAAGGAGAAAGTCGCAGAGAAAGAAGAGAAGAAAATGCTGAACAAGAAAATCAAAGTAGACATGAACGCAGGAGAGAGGCGAGCTAAAAAGACCAATAAATTCGAATCCCGATGTAAATGAAAAATCTTGAGAGAGTTGGCAGAGATGAGAGGAATGTTGAACAATAGAAGGGGAGGAGGAAGAAGACAATTGGATGAGGCCATCGAAGAAGTCATGAAACCCCTTTACACTAGAGGTGAAGTTAGGAGGAATACCCCCAAAGTGCAATTTACCCGCATTAACCAGCATTTTTGATGGAACAACTTGCACAATACAACACATCAAAGCGTATGTGAGATGTATGCTACAATGGGAAAATCATGACGCCATATTGTGCAAATATTTTGCATCAAGTTTAACAGAGAAGCACCAAATGGTTTGAGGGTTTACCAAGAAACACAATCACGTCATTCAACCATTTACAAGCTATATTCTTAGGGGCATATATAAGTAACAACTCCTTGCGACCAGGAATTGAAGATGTATTTGGGATGAAACAAAGAGTTGGCGAAAGTTTGAGACACTTAACTGTGAGGTGGAAGACAATGTGTAGCGAAATGGTTGGACGAGTGGATGAAAGATATCTTATTCTATCATTCATAAACGCTATGTTCGCAACCAATTTATTATATATTCAAATTTTTAGAGTCAAGAATACAATTACAATGACTGAGTTGCGAGAACTTCAGGAGGAATATATTGCTCTAGAGGAAAGGCAAAATGAGATGGCATCATACCCAGATTGCGAATACAAATTCAAATGTCACGAATGCAAGCTTATTACCCAAATTGATAAACACAGTAGCGAGCACTTCGCAAGGGCAACAAGAAAGGATAATAGATGATGGACAGCCAAAGATAGTAGCTATGGGAAGCCGTGATCAGGAAGAATTTGAAAGAGAAAGGAACTACTACAACCGTGGCGGCAATAACAAAATTCAAAGACTTGATCATCCGCAAGAAACTTATGGAGGTCGAAGGCAGAATTATCATGGAGGGTAGCGAAGTCACAGAGTAGTATGGGAGGAAATCAAAATTCCACCACTAAATACTAGTGTGGAAAAAAATATGGGAAGCTATACTCTTGATGGAAAACATACCTGCACCATGGAACATGGGGAATGAGCCACCACCAAGTGATAGAAGTCACGAGTTCTGTTCTTACCACCGCTTTCATGGACACCTAACAAATGACTGCAGAAATATAAAAAGAATCATCCTCAAAATGATTGACCAAGGAAAGCTGAATCATTTTCTAAAAAGTGAAGAGAAGGTTCAACCGTTACCACCACCGCCAGAAATGCACAGGACAAACTCAACAAAGGGGAAAGAAACATTCGTAATAGAAGTCGGAGTGAAAGCTAAAAATTTGTTTTGCAACTCCATTGTACATTCATACCGAGCAATTGAAGATTTTCATGATAATGTTCTCAGTAGGGTTTTTGCGAGGGATGCTGATAATAGAGAAGTGATGAACATCGCGAAGACATCGCAGTTAAAAGAATGGCAAATGCAGATTATTTCTTTCACTGCAGAAGAAATTCCTGAAGGCAGAGAGACGCATGATAGCCCATTGGTCGTAAAATTGGAAATTAATCCAAAACCCAGTAGATGGCGAGGATGATGAATCGAGAAAATTCTGGGCGATCAATAGAATCTTAATTGATACGGGGAGCTCAGTAAACATTCTTTTTTACCATACTTACAAGACTATGGGTGGGAAGGATGAAGAGTTGATACCTTCGACGTATAAAATATACGATTTCAATGGCACAAACGAATAAGCCTAAAGGAGAAGTTCATATGAGAATACCCTTGCAAGGATTATCAACTGAAATTTTGTTTTGTGTAGTCGATGTGGAGTCCCCTTATAATGCATTGATCGGAAGGCCATGGTTGCACGAAATTCTGGGTGTAGCGTCGACTTATCATCAGTGCATAAAGTTTCCTCATCCTAGCGGTGTTGGAGTTATAAAGGGAGACTGGATGGAAGGACAAAAATGCTATGAGATTGATGTGGAGAGTTGTGAGGAAAGAGCTGCAAAAAGAAAGGGCTAGAAGCAAAATATAAAAGATGAACAAAGAAGAGAAAGGTTGATGGTGGATACCATAGAGACAAGAGGTGAAGATACATTGCGAAGCAAGTGCATGAAAACAGATTGAAAATTATGATGGAAAGGAATCATTAAGAGGTTTGAATGGTGCAGAGAGAGAAACAAAGGAGCAAAAAGTGTAAGAAATGAATAATCATTATTATCAAAATCAATGACAAAGGCATATCAAGAGTAAGAGGAAGAATCAATAATTGAAGAAGAAATGCGCGAGAATCTCGCCATCAAGAATGTATGAAAATTTGATTGAAGAATTGAAATGAGATTACAATAAACAAAGCAAGATTGTGCGATATCTTCGCAAACAAAATAACAAGAGAAAACTAAAAATGAATGATTGAATGAATTAACAAAAATGAAAGAGTGAGTGAATGGGACGAACCTTTATGGTGTACACCCTAGTTCGCGAATGATATTTCGCAAGAGGCAAATGTAAGACCTAAAGTGCGTCATATAAGGGGGTATCTCTTGACATGGCTCGGGGAAAAGGTTACACCGCCCCGGAACTGAGACATGAAAATTTGGGGCCCATGAAAGCCTATCCTAGGAGAGATACCTTGGATTTCCAACTATATATATAAGGTTATACCACTGGTTGGATGCCCAAGGGTCTCTTCCGAGGAGTCGGTGTATGCTCAAGGCGCCGAGGTACACGGTTGAGCCAAGAGTGCCTGGGACATTTGAAGTGTATCGGCCATTCTTGGCAAGTCTTGGCACATGCTGCACTTGGCCCGAAGAAAACTCCACTTAGGGTGCAGTCTCGTAACCATAAGCCATATAGGTATAAGGGATAAGAGGCTGCGAAAACAACTGGTTGTTGTTAAGACCGGATGGGAGGAGCTAGTCTTGTATGGTGATGTACGCCTCCTTGAAGGGGCAACCAGGGAGATGATAAGGGCGGCACCCTCCATTAGGGAGCCAAAAGTGTCAAAAGACGGCAATGTCATGGGGCTTTAAGTTCGCAAGAATTTTTTAGGCCTATCATATTGTCGCAACATAAACATCTGCGCAGAGACAAAAATATTAAGAAACTGATAAGACAAGATCAATGGGTCGTTACATGAAAGTGTAACGGCATCCTGCGATTTTGTCGCAAGACGCCAATGTCATGGGACTTTATGTTCGCAAGAATATTTAGACTGTTATATTGATGCAAAATGAGGGGTGGCAAAATAAGACCTTTAACTAGGAAGGCAAAATAAGACCACAAAAAAACAATGATAAGACAAGATCAATGGGTCATTACATGAAAGTGTAACGACGTCCTGCGATTTTGTCGCAATGATGAATTTCAACATAAATGATGATAAGATAACACAAGAAATTGAGTAAGCAAACAAGCTTGTGAATACGACAATATTTCTTCATTTATTTGTGGAGAATCAAGACAATGGCGAGTCGAAATTAAGAAGTATCATTACTTAAAGATTATCGACTTGATTTCTCTCATGTGAAAATAAATAACGAGAGGCAAGTATGGGAATGATTAGAATAACAACTTGTTATTTATTTTCATATGATAGATTTGATGAGAGATTACAAAATGGAAGGTTAGAAGGATAAATGTACAAGTATCACAAGAAGAGAAAGGAAAATGGAACAATCTAGCAACTTATTCTTCTTCATCGATTCTTTATCGATTCCTCTTCTTCGCTTACATCACTATCGAGACATCTGAGCAAGGCATATTTTCGAATTTCATCCAAGACAAGAATATGAAGAAAGAGGAATGTTGTGGTCATTGCAAATTTTTTCAATAGTTTGGTTGCGAAAACGAACAACATCATTATTGAAATTCGCCACAGTAGTTTGTAGTTGCTTCTTCATCTTAGAATATTTGTCATTGCGAAGAGAGAGTCTTTTGCAAGTTGTGCTTTCTCGATTCAAGTTCCTTGATTCTAGTTTGAAACCTCTTCTCGGATTCTGCGAACAAATGACAGTGAGTTAGCAGCTTAATAATGATTTCATAAAAAAGAAGCGGAAAAATAATGAAGAACAAGAAACAACCTTCTCCTGCCGTAAATCATATCTTTAACCAAGGCAAAGATGCTCGGCATGAAGACTAACGCTAACACCTAAGTTATTTCTGGCGTTATCTAGAACCTTCGCAGCCCAAGCGAATTCATCATCATTATTTATGACAAGAAGTGAACGAATTTGATTTTCTCGCTCATTAAGTATGGCATTTTGGCGAAGGGATTCATCTCGTTCAATTTGGACTTCAAGAATAGTTTTTTGGAATTTCGCTAATGCTTGAGCCCCTTGATTAGCAATGCGATCCTTATCATCTATAAGGCTGCTAATTTTCTTCCTTAGAATATTATTATTCTCACGAGAGCTAAGATAAAAACGTTTAAATCGGTTGGCTAAACCTAAACTAGATCTATGTTCAATTTCTAAAAGATGAAATTTGGTTGAAGTTCATTTAATGAGAGAGAATTAGTCTTGTTTGAAGAACTACTTAAAGATTCATTTAGATGAGCGAGAAGAGCATCATCATCCATAGGTTCGGGAATGAATGGAGAAGGATGGCTTAAATCGAAAGATTATAAATGTCTCATGAAAATGATAAGTCAGGCAAAGAAAAATAAATGTCAAAGTAGAAATGGAGAAAAAAGGAGGGTGTTATACCATAAAGTTGCTGATTAGCACTTTGAAGTGTAGATATTTTGTCTTTCTGGGAAGAAGACTCAACTTCCAACTGTTGAATTTTTTCATCCTTCTTGCGAGATGTCGCAACTTCAATTTCTAGTTCTTTGATCTTCTCTTTAAGTTGAAGATTTTTTCTTTTCAAGATTGTTGCGCCTTTTCTCGAGGTCTGAGGCAACAACAAAGGAAGCTCTCCCAGACTATAAAGAAAGGTAAGGAAATTGTTAAGATAAGGTTTATAATCGAAATTACGGAGAAATAGAGAAATATGAACATACCAAAGCACTTGAGTGCATTCAAGAAAGCTGAGTCATTGTTCGGAAACCCGCGAAAAGAATCATTATCCACTAGCAGGGGAGCATCGCAAATATTAGCGAGAGCTTCGCAAGTAGCAGATAAATGATCATCTCCCAATCCTTGCATAGAATCGGAGAAGACACTAGACAATTGCGCCATAGCAGTTCGACCAGAATGATTCTCCTTTGCGGAAGAAGTATCAACCTCATTTTCATCTTCGTCGAATTCTCATTGGTTTGGGAACTAGAACGAGAAGAAGGATGGATTTTCCGTTTTTAGAAGATGGAGCGAGAAGATTTATCCTTGCGAAGAGATTTTATTCTTGCCTTTAACCTTCGCAGCTTCGGGAATGTCAATTTCTTCAACGCCAACCTTCGCACACGAATGAAGATAAGAAACAGAGGCAACAATATTGTTAAAAATAACAAAAGAAAGTATTTCTTACTTCATCCGTGATTGATCGGAGTATCGCCAGTACTCGCCTTTGGACTTCTTCTATAACTCTTTTCAATTTGATAATCTGAAAATTTTACAAGCCTAGTAAATATAAGAGGAAGGAAATATCGTAAAGCAAACACGGAAATAGGAAATATACCTCTTTTGCCTTCTCGGACCACTTAAATTCCCAAGGATGATAGTTTGCGAGATTCGCGGAGTGTATGAGAACCTGCAATATAAGGTCCGCTCAAAAATAGAGGAACAACCCACCACTTCTCATCTTTGGAGTACTGAGGAACATTATTTTTGCCCGAGTGCCGGTCAATATCTTGCATAAGCGGCTTATCACTGAAATATTATCTTTTCTCTTGAATCGAGCACCCAGAAGCGAGATTTATCATTTCTCATATTTATTACTTCATAATTTTCAAAAAAAGTTTTCTACGGTATACTTCTCGGCCACTATTTTTAAACTTGCGAATGCTGGGATCTTTGACATCGTCGGGATATAAAGATCCCTTACCAGCGCCACGGTTGGCGAATTCAAGCATTAGACGGATGCAATCACGGCAATTGATAAATAGCTCATGAGAATTTCTCATGAGCAAGAATTTCATAGAATAAAGGTATCTCGGGATTGTAGAGAGGAATGGGAAGGCTGCGAGGATTTGACCTAGCGAGATTATGATTTTTTGATCATCACACCGATGATCGAAAAACAACTGCGAAAAGTATAGATGAAGATTCTTGATCGGGAATGGTTGATAGGATGAAGCCCTTCTCTTGTAAATTCTTTTGAGCTTCATTAAAAAGGGGTTTATATATACGACCAAGTGAAGCCATTTTTAGAGTATGGGAATGATTAGAGAATTGAAGATCAAGAGAAAGAAAGAAGGGAAGATTTACAGTAGCAGAAACGCAGATTGCGGAGGAAGAAAGTTGAAGAAAAGTTGCAGAGGGAAAATAAAAGAGAAGAAGATAAGGGTGAGAAAACTAGATATAGAGAGAAGAATCCTCGAGAAAACAAATGCATTTAATGCGAGATGGGACGTGAATGGTCAAGAATAAACGGTTGAAAGAGACGTGTCAAGAAAAGAGTGGAAGAAGAAACATCTCGCAATAAATTCCGTGTAAAAGTACGGGAGTGAAACAGATAAAGATGAACAATTGCGGCATTTCAAAATATTGGTTCTCATGACATTCTCTTCTTCGCAGAGAAGACATGAGAAGAGGCAAGATGTAGGATCGAATATCGCGACATCAATACTTCGCGAGATTAATAAATGACGACATTGCGAGGGAGTCGCGGGGAAGTAAAATAAATGACGCAATGAATGACGACGAAACACGAGGAAGATATGAAAATATGGCGAAATTTAAGAGTGTCGCGAGATTGTATACTTGTACACTTGCGATATTTCGCAAGTCATTCCCGAAAATAAAGGACAACAGCTGTCATCCACTGTGTACTACCCTATATAAAGGGTTGAGTAAGTCTGTTGTCGGGGGGTTCTTTTTTGAATTGTTAAGCAAGTCATTAGGAGAGACAAAGTCTTAGAGTGATTGTAATTCTATAACTCATTTCTAATTCATATTGTAAAGATTCAAGTATTTCATCAATAGGAATCATAATCATCCATCTTAAAATGATTTAATTGTGTATATTCTAGTGAGGGGTGTAGTGTAGGATTTCCTGCAACTACAAAGATTTTATTATGTTTTACTACCTAGACGTTATATATTAGTCTCGTTATTTTGCTGCTCAAACCATTTTTGACACAATAAATCCAGGAATAAATATTTTACGATTATTGTCAACATTAGAATTTTATTCTAATTGATAATCATGCGAACTCATGTCAGTGCTTGACATATCAAAACTTGTAAAATAAAATTC
Organism: Papaver armeniacum; assembly: GCA_023531295.1. Lineage (NCBI taxonomy): Eukaryota > Viridiplantae > Streptophyta > Magnoliopsida > Ranunculales > Papaveraceae > Papaver > Papaver armeniacum. The sequence continues at coordinate 92,647 of JAJJWW010000309.1, read as the reverse complement.
ATATATATGAATTTAATATCAGTTTTTGCTAGACCTAGAAAGCTCATTAGACCTATATTTACCAATCCATTAAGATTATCCAAATATTATTGTTGTCTCATTTGACACTGTAATATGCCGATACTAGCGATACCAAGTTCTATCAGACTCTCTACGTCTATTGTATATAAATCATCACTGCTTTTCTCAGCAGATACTTTGTGCTTCATTAGCTAAAATAATGAGTCTCTATGAAGCATGCCCGGACTCACTACTTAGAATTATGCTAGGATGACCAATATACTAAGACTAACATTAGTCTATCTAGGTCACGACCAAACAAATGCACGTCTATAAATGAACTTAATCATAATCGAGACATCAATTATGTCACATGATGCCTACAGCAAGTGCGATCTAGAAATACACCCACGATCAAAAAATTACTAAGTCGTGATGGTAGTTGAAGGACTAAATGGAATAGTGGGCTTACAACCACCATGTCTCCTTAGCAAATCGGAACTGGTTTTATCATGATTTTCACTTCTATACTCCTCCACTACCCTGCAACCGCCATACCTTACAAGATCAATGTGTTTTCACTACCACTACTGCTGCAAATAGGTTCTTCAACCTATTAATGAGATATATCAACTTATCGTAAATAATCTGACTTTGATTCTTACAGAGGTTTTCTCTCAGTTCTAACACAAATTTTTATTATCAATTCAACACATCCTACTACAAACGCACTCATCTCAACACCTTCTCGCTTCCTCCCTAAGATCAACCCTTTCTCCTGCTTTGTGACTGAAACAAGATTGGAACAATCATTTCTTGGTTTAGGCTAGGATTGTACAGATTGATCTCTTGAATCTCAAAGTACTCTAGACAATACATTTGTTTCAGGGTTCAGACGAATTACTCTGCATACCCCCCATATTTACAATTTTCACAGAATCCATTTTTACCCCAAAACAACTACCATAATTAAAATCTCATTTTATTTTATCCCATGGCATTTGAAACATTCAATTATCTATGACGACGAACATTACAGATTACATAACATAACCAGAGAATTCATCTTCGTTTTTATTATTGCCGATAAGAACTCTCTCCGAACTACATACTCTTATTCATCTTCTTCAATTTATGATTCTTTATTTTAATATTGTTTCTCAAAATCATTTATTTTTCAATTGGTTCTCGATTGTCTTCATTAGTCATCATCAACATTGTCGATTTTTTATCTTCATTACTATTTTTGATCGACGGTAAAGGTTAGTAATGGAATAAGAACCGCCAATATTTTTGCTCAAATGAAAAGAAAGCGAATAACTCAATCAAGGATACATGAAATAACAAGATTATAATCTACCATATCACAACACGTGTATGTTGTTTACCCAAGGCTAACTCGGACTAAATATGTGAAGGGATAAACTTGTCCAAAGGGGCCCCAAAAAGAAAGATTTAGATTTCGGGAGTGGATTATGAATGGCTTTGTGAACAAGGGAAGCATTCATGATACCTTAAAAACTTGTTTTCAAACGTAATTAAGAAAGACATTATGGCCCCATATTGGGAAGTTCTGACTTCCAAATGTTTTATAACGACTTATATGAACAAGTTTTCTCAACCATTTGCAAGATGGTAGGAAAACAACTTCTCTTTACTTTAAAGAGACCTAAAAGCGCTTTTTTCCTATTGTTTTTTTCCAGTAATGGCTTTTCGAGATTTTTCTTGAAAAATTACCTATGTTGCCGATCTTAAGTTAAGCATTCACTAAAAGTGCTAGTAATAGGTATAGTAGAGTGTTTTATCCTCGATCCAACTATAATATGGGGAGTGTCTTATATGGGGTAATTCTGCCACCATTGAGTGTAATAGAAAGCTAACTTCTTAAGGAGAATGTGTAGAACACGTGAATCAATCTATCCCGCCACCCTCCACATTGTGAAGATTTACAAGAAGCATACATGTGCTTAAAATCGAACGTGCAATAACTCACTCATAGAATTTCAGGCTACATTTACATGAAGCTTCTCCTAAGTCGTATGATTTTAAGAAATTAATATCATATTTATAGGTGTTATAGATATACCTACTCTTAGGATTTCAACCAACTTAATGCAATACCAAGAGGAGTAATTACTCTTATGTTTTCAACCAACTTAACGGCCTACCTAGAGGAAACCTTCTTAAGAGGAAACCTTCTTAATTAGGTCTTCAATCGAATGGTATACCTAAGGAACACAACTAGATACCATGTCTATAACCTTGCTTCAATGTTCTTACTTGAATATGTCTTAAACTAGATTTATAACTTCGGAAACCAATACAGTGGATTGTAATAAAAGTTGATTCCTTGACTAGAACCAAATCTTTGTTTTTGGCACTCACTCCCATAATTAAGGATATGGAATTTTCCACTCATGTGGTACTTACTTGTTCGATAACATAAACTTTATAATTTTTGGTGCAATGATCATTGCTTTGAGAGATCTTCTATTACATGTGTATAAGTCAAAGTTTTACCTTGGAAAACATGAGTTATCATATTCTAATTATTACGACAAACTTCATGTTCTCAAAGTAAACGCACTTACCGAATACAAATTTCAAACTCGTTAGTCTAAATAAGTTTGGTTTAAAACTTAACCACATGTATGCACTAGTCCATCAAGCCTAAACCATGTATAAATAACGTCCAAACTCGTAGCTAGATGCCCCAAATATATACAAACAGAGATATTTTGATAGTTTTTTTTTTTTTTTACAGTAGCTTCCGTTTTGAAAGTATGTGCACTCGCTAAATACCAATTTCAACCATAGCCTAAATCAGCTCATAGTAATAAACATGATGATCCTATTTTTTGCAGATTCGATGGGTGGTTATTTTATTCTGCATTAGATGTGCATTTTAATAGAGCTACTCAGATGGATTTTGTAAAAATAGTTTATGTTTATGATTCTCTTCTTCTTGAGCTAGTTGATTCCTGAAGTCACTCTTAAATCTTCTTTCAAAGTTGAGAACCATTGGCTATAACATAAATATTTTTAGAAAAACATTGAAATTTGGTGGGAAGTTATTGATTTAACTGGTAGACCAAGTTATTTTTTATTCCAAAATTTTCTAAATCTGAAGTTCTTCTTAAAGAACTGGAGCCGAGTTACTATTGGTGATTTGATGAACAAGGAAGAGCAATTGGTTGCAAATATCAAATAATTGAATCTTCAAGAGAAAATAGGGTCTCTATCTAGTATTAAATTGTTGGAAAGAGAAAATTATAAAGTTCAATAAAATTAGATCAAGATAAAAAGAGCTATAAGTGCTTTTCAAATACCTAAAGTTCAAGGATTTTAATATGGGGACACAAATACTAGCTACTGGATAGAAAATGCTAAAAACATGAAATGTTGCGTTATTAAGTTGGAACCTGTAGTTGCAGGAAATCCCACAATACACCCCTCACTATATTTTGTTCAACTAATCCATTCAAAAGATAATAGATGAACAATTATGAATGAATATTTATTAATAACTTTCTTGAATCTTTACACAGGAAAATGGAATTACACTTAAGAACTTACAAATAATCTCTCTGTTTCTCTCTCCTAATGACTTACTCTCCAATCCAAAAAGATCTCTCTCTACGACAGATCCACTCATCCCTTTATATAGGGTAGTACATAGTGAATGACAACTAAGCTATCCTTTATTTTCGGAAATGTCTTGCGAAGTGTCGCAGACGTACAAACATTCGTACTCGCGACACTTCTTAACTTTCGCCGAGTTTTCATATCCTCCTATCGTCATCCAATGCGTCATTTATATTTAATCTTCCGCGACTGACTCGCAATGTTGTTATCCGTTATCTTGCGAATTGTTGTTGTGGCGATATTATGATCCTACATCTTGCCTCTTCTCATGTCTTCTCTGCGAAGGAGAGAATGTCATGAGAATCAATATTTTTGAACCGCCGCAATCGTTTATTTGTACTTGTTTCCGATTCCTTCTTTCCATACGGACTTTATTACGAGATGTCTACTCCTCCATTCTATTCCCGACACGTTTCTTCCAATCGTTTATTCTTAACCATTCACGTCCCTTCTCACATTAAATGCTCTCGTTTCCCCAGGATGTTTCTCTCTATATATATTTTTCATATCTTTCTCTTCTCCTCTTTCGTCTTCTCTCTCCTAATTTTTCTTTTATCTTCTTCTTCCGCAAGTTGCGCTTCTATTACTGCAAATCTTCAATCTTTTTTTATCATATCTTAATCTTCGATTCTTTATCCATTCCCATATTGATAATGGCTTCACTTAGTCGTATGTACAAACCTCGCTTTATTGAGACTCGAAAAAGTTGCAAGATCAAGGTTTCACCCTTTCTATCATTCCTAATCAAAAAGGTTCATCTATACTCACTTTGCATAAGCTTTTTCGATCATCAATATGATGATCATAAGATTATTGTTTCACTAGGTCAACTTCTCGCAGACTTCCCATTCCTTTATATGATCCCGAGATGCCACTTTTTATGAAATCCTTTCTCATCCGAACTTCTCGCGAGCTATCTATCAACTATGCGGCGATTGTATCCGCCTAATGCTCGAGTTTGCCAGTCGTGGTCTTTGCTGCAAAGGATCTCTATACCCTAACAAAGCGCGTAGATCCCGAATATGTAAATTTAGAAATAATCCCTGAGAAATACACTCAGAAAACTTTTTAAAAATTATGAAGTAATAGGCATGAGAAATAAGAAATCTCATTGGGCGCCTCGGTTGAAGAGAAAAGATAATATCCCCGAGGATAAATTACTTATGCAAGATATCGACCGGCATTCGGGTAAGAACACTACTCCTCGCCACTCTAAAGATGAGAGGTGGTGGGTTGTTCCTTTGCTCTTAAGTGGACCTTACATAGCAGGTTCGCATGTACTCCCTGCAAATCTCGCAGGTATCATCCTTGGGAATTTAAGTGGCTCGAGGAAACGAAAGAGGTATGTCTCCATAGTTTGCTTTTGCAATCCCTCTTTCTTCTCTAATTCATTGAGTTTGTAAATTTTCCAGATTGCCAAACTGAGGAAAAGTTACAAGGCAAATCCACTGGCAAGCACCTTGGAAATACTTCGATCGCTTACGGATGAAGTAAGAAATATCCTTTTTGTATTAGTTAACAATATTGTTGCCTCTATTTCTTATCTTCATTTGTATGCGAAGGTTGACGCCGAGGAAACGATAGGCGCGAAGGTTAAAGGCAAAACTAAAGCCAATGCACGCAAGGATAAGTCTTCTCGCTCCACCATCTAAGAAGCGAAAAGCTCAAATTTCCTCTCATCTTAGCTCAAGTTCCGAGTCTTCCATGAAGATGATAATGATAATGTTTTGATTCAACTTTCCAAAATGAAGCTCAATCAGCCAATTCTCCTATGGATCAATTGTTCAAAGATCTTCTCGGATTCTCTTCAAGGAATTGGAGATACTCACTGACTTCTATATGCGAGCCTCGCCACCGTATGCAATGCTACACTACTTGGATGGAAATGACTCTTTCAAAGGAGTTTCTAGATCTGTATCCCCTAGCTTCTTAAATGCACTTAATTCGTTGGTATGTTCGACCTCATGTTTCCCTTCCAACTTCATTTTTTAATTTATATCTTAATAGCCTTTTTATCTTTCTTCGCAGGCTGGAAAAACTTCTTTTGTGGTTGCCTCAGATCTTGAGAGGAGGTATAATATTCAATTGAAAAAGAATACCCAATCTTGCACAAGGATCAAAGAATTAGAAGTTGAGTCTGCGAGATATCGCGAAAAGATCCAACAATTGGAGACTCGAGTTTTCTCGCCTGAAAGACAAAGTTACCACTCTCCCGTAATGCTAATCAAGAACTTTATGGTATAAAAAATTTCTTCTCTCTTATTATTTTTATTTTATCAATTTCCTGTTGCTACCTGACTTATCACTTTCGCAGATGTATATAACCTCTCCGAAGAAGCTATTCTTCTCCATTCATTTCCTGAGCCTATGGATAATGATACTCTCCTCGCTCATCTCAACAACTTTTTAAGTAGTTCGTCAAGCAGAATTAATACTCTTTCATTAAATGAACTCCAAACCAAGTACCGCCTCTTAGAAATTGAGCACAGATCTAGTTTAAGTACAACCAACCAGTTTAAACAAATGTATCTCGAATCTCATGAGGAAGCCAAAATTTTAAGGAAGAAAATTAGTGACCATATAGATGACAAAGATCGCATTGCTAATAATGGTGCCCGGCATTAGCAACATTTCAAAAGTCCTTCTCGAAGTGCAATGGAGCGAGATGAATTGCTTCTGCCAAATTCTTTACTTACTGAGCGAGAAAACCAAATTCGTTCACTTCTTATTATAAATAATGATGATGAATTCGCTTGGGCCGCGAAAATCTTAGATAATGCCAGAATAATTTAGGTGTTGATGTTAGTCTTCATACCAGCATACTTCCTTGGTTAAAGATATAATATCCGACAGAGAAGGTTACTTATTATACCTCCATCAAGTTTCTTACCTCTGTAATATTGTTGTTGAGTTGTTAACTTATCGTTGTCTACTTGCGAGTCCAAAAAGATTTCAAGCAAGGATTGAAGAACTTGAATCTGAAAAGCACAACACCAAGAATCTCAACCTTCATGAGAATAAATATTCCAAGTTGAAGAATCAATTTCAAACTACAGTATAATTTTAATAATGATGCCGTTCATTTTCGTAATGAAGCCATGGAGTATGTTTGTAAAGATCATAAAATCCCTCTTTCTTCATATCCTTGGCTTTCCAAGAAGTTCCCGAGAATTTGCCTGCCTCGTACATTTCGATAGTGAAGCCAAAAGAGGAAGATTCGCGCGGAATAATAGAATTGAAGGATCGGATAGAGGAGAAGAATCGCCAAAGAGATAATTCTTTTTGTTTCTTTCACGCTCGTGTAATATCTCGTGGCATTTCTGTCTTTTTGTAAACTTTTGGGTTTGTTGTCCATAAATTCCATCTTCATTCCCTTTCTTGGCAGTTTTTCCTTGTAATATAAATGGCTAACATTATTAATGTATAACTCTTTCATCGGAAGATGGATAACAATACTTCATCTTTTCCATCCCCATATTTGCCTCTGTTATGCATCTTCAGATGAAAGAATGAAATTTCTGAGATTCGCACTTTCTTCTTCTGATCAGGAATGATGTTTAAATTTATAATTGCGATGAAATCGCAAGAACTTTTCATTAAAGAAGAGATTTTTGGTCTCGCCTTATCATTTTGGTGGACTTCTAAGCTTGACCTTCCTAAGTAAAGGTCTTACTCACCGCCCTTTATTGCGACAAGATCGCAGGACGCCTTTACACTTGCATGTAAAAACCCATTGACCTTGTCTTATTATTATTCAAGTATTTTTGCCTCTCGCAGATATTTGGCTTGCGACAAATATGATCGGGCCTAAATTCTCTTTAAGAAAGTAAAGCCCATGACATTGTCGTCTTGCGACGAAATCGCAGACGCCTTTACACTTGCATGTAAGGACCCATTGATCTCTTACCCTCGCGTTAGTATTATTGCCTCTGCAGGATCATTGCACAAATATGACAAGCCTAAGTTTCCTTGCAGAAACAAAGCCTCGTGACATTTGCGTCTTTGGCACTTATCAGCTCCCTAATGGAGGGTGCCGCCCTTATCACCTCCCCTCTTGCCCCTTCAAGGAGGCGTACATCGGCCATACAAGGCAAGCTCCTCCCATCCTGTCATAACAACAACTTGATTGTTTTCACCTCTTATCCCTTATACCTATAGAGTTTATGGTTACAAGGCTGCACCCTAAGTGGAGTTTTCTTCGGGCCGAGTGCAAAGTGGCGCCAAGACTTGTCAAGAGTGGTAAGGAAGTTCCATGCTCCCCGCACTCTTGACTCAACCGGGTACCTCAGCGCCTTGATCATACGCCACTCCTTGAAAGAGACCTCGGTCGCCCAACCAGGTATAACCTACATATATAGTTGGGAATCCAAGGTACCTCCTCCGGATAGGCTTTCATGGGCCCCAAATCTGCATGACCCAGTTCCAGGGCGGTGTAACCTTTTCCCGAGCCATGTTAAGAGATACCCCTTATATGACGACTTTAGGTCTTACATTTGCCTCTTACTAAAATGTAATTCACGAATTAGGTGTACGCCATAAAGGTTCGTCCCATTCATTTATTCATTCATTGTTGTTAAATCATTCAATCATTCATATTTAATTGTTGTACGATATTTAATTTGCGAAGACATCGCACAATGTTGTTCATTCATTTTTGCCTCGCATTCTTGTACAATCTTCTTGTCGAAATTCTCACGTATCATTTCTTCTTAGTCTTGCCTTTGATATACCTTTGTCGATTACTTATCACAGACCATTCAATTTTACTTTTTTATGCCTTTTGTTCATTGTACTCTTTGCCTCAGCGTTATCCCAATCCTTGAAGGACTCCTTCCCATCGTAACGCTAAATGCCCATGCATTCATCTCATGCGACTTCTCGATGTTTCCACGGCACTTCGTGATGAACTACAACCAATTATCGCTGGCAAAGATCGTAACATTCGCCTATTCTTGCGGCACTTCGCGATGCTTCTTCATTTCTTATCGCTATAGTATCCACCATCAGCTTCTCTTTTCTCTGTTCATCTTTGATATTCTGCTTTCCAACCTTTCCTTTTAGCATTTATCTCTTCACAGCTCTCTACGCCAACCTCATAACATTTCGACCTTCCTTCCAATCTCCCTTTATAATTCCAATACCATTTGGATGGGAAATTTTATGCATTGATGGTATGTTGATGCTACTCCCAAGATTTCGTGCAGCCATGGTCGCCCGATTAATGCGTTATAAGGAGATTCCACGCCAACCACGCAAAATAAAATGTCACCGATAATCCTTGTAAAGGTATCCTCATGTGAACCTCTCCTTTAGGTTTGTTCATTGTCGTTAAAACCGTAGATTTTGTACGTTGAAGGAATCAAATTTTCATCCTCTCCACCCATGGTCTTATAAGTATGGTAAAATGAATATTCACCGAACTACCGATGTCGATTAGGATTCTATTGATTGCCCAACAATTTTCTCGCTTCGTCATCTTCTCCATCAACTGGTCTTGGATTAATATCTAGTCGCACCACCAACGGGCTATCATGTGCTTCTGTTCCTTTGGGTATCTCGTCAGCAGAGAAAGAAATAATTTTTAGTTGCCAATCTTTCAATTGCGACTTTCTCGCCAGAGTTCATCACTTCTTTGTTATGAAAATCTCTTGCATATACTCTACTAAGCACATTATCGTGAAAATCTTCAATTGTACGATATGAATGAACTATAGAGTTGCAAAATAGATTTTGGCCTTTGTTCCCACTTCTATTACGAATGCTTCTTTTCCTTTCTTTGAAACTGTTCTTTGCACTTCGATGGTGATGTTGTTAGTACTTGCTTTCCTTTCTCTTCATTTTTTAGAAAATGAGCCAATTTCCCCGATCAATCATTCTCGAGGATGATTCTCTTTATGTTTCGCAATCATTTGTTAGATGTCCATGAAAGCGATGGTAAGAACAATATTCATGACTTCGTCACTTGGTGGTGGTTCACTCCCGCATTCCATGGTGGTGGTACGTCCTCCATTACAAGTATAGCTTCCCAAATTTTCTCAACACTAGCATTTAGTGGTGGCATTCGATCTCTTCCCATACCACTGCGATTTCTTGGCCTTCCATGGTTATTCTCGCCTTGTCCTCCATAAGTTTCTTGCATATGATCTAATCTCTGAATTTTATTATTGTTGCCGCGGTTGTAGTAGTTCCTTTCTCTATCAAACTCCTCCCGATCTCGGCTTCCCATTGCCACTATTTTCTCATTGTCCATCGTCAACTCGCTTTACAGCTTGCCCTTTGCGAAGTGGTCGCCACCGAATTTAAAAATTTTGGTAATAAACTTGCATTCGCAGCGTCGGAACTTGTATTCGCAACTCGTATGATTCCATTTCATTTTGTCTTTCTTCCAAAGCAATGTATTCTTCTTGGAGTTCTCGCAGCTCACCCATCGTAATCGTATTTTTAATTCTCCGAATATTTGAATGTATAACAAACTTGTTGCGTAATGAGCATTTACAAATGATAAAATGAGATATCTTTCCTCTACCCTTCCTATTAATTTCACTGCACATTGTCCTCCATCTCATTGTCAAATGTCTTAAACTCTCGCCAACTCTTTGTTTCAATCCGAATACATCTTCAATTCCCGGGTCGCGGGAATTGTTACTTATATACGCTCCTAAGAAAATAGTTTGTAAATGGTTGAATGACGAGATTGTGTTTCTGTAATCCTTCAAACCATTTCAAGTGCTTCTCCAATTAAGCTTGATGCGAAGTATTTGCACAATATGGCATCATGATTCTCCCACCGTAACATACATCTCATATAAGCCTTGATGTGTTGTATCGCATGTGTTGTTCCATCGAAAATGTTGGTTAATGCAGTGATTGCATTTAGGTGGTATTCCTCCCATTTGTACTTCTATTGTGAAAGGAGTCTTCGCAGCTTCTCGCGATGGCTTCATCCAACCTGCCTTCTTCCTCCTTCCTTCCTACCATTTAACAATTTTCTCATTTCGCTAGTTCTTTCAAGATTTGCTCATTTTCCTCGAGGATTTGATTCTGGCCGGTCTTTTTAGCTCGCCTCGCCTCCCGCTCATGCCTCGTTTTGACCTTCTTGTCCACTATTTTCTTTCTCTCCTTTCTCTCGACTTTCTCCTTCGTCTCTTTCATCAATTCGCACACCATTATATCTATTGTTCTCTTCCGGGTTCTCTATCAACTCTCCTCTGCATCCTTTCGTATTCTCCATTGGTATTTCTATTGATACGATCTTGTGCTCGCCTCCTCTCTCGGTTGTCGTGATTATTTTGCCGGATTGCTTTTCCAATTCTTGGTTTTCCACTTCGCTCTTACTCTCTCTCTCGCGGGCTAAGCGTGCTTGTTCAGCATAATGTTTCTCAATGTCGTCCACGATCTCTTTTTGCCTTTTCAATGCTTCTCTTCCATGCAAAAGATTGCTCTTCCTTCAAATGGGCCGGATCATTTGGCCCCCGAAATCGCCTAGTTCCCGATTTTCTTCATTCTGCTCATCTTGGAAATTCTCGGGATGGGGAATATAACGATCTTCTCGCGTCCTCTCTTCTTTCATGATGTTCTCGAAATGAGATTTTGTGCTTCCTGCTGGTTTTCTACCTCTCGTAATTTCGTTGGTAAAGCTCTCCTTCTTTCTTCCCTAGTCGATCTTGAACTCGATCTCGCAGCTGGTTTCCCGATCTTCTATTTTGCAATCTTATATTTTCCATTCTTAATTCATGATTCTTGTCTTGTCAAGTTTGCTCGCTCCTCCGCCTCTAGTCGCCTCTCTTCATGTATCGTTTGTCTCAATGTTTCCAATGCTGTGAGTTCTTCATTTCCCCGGATTCATTTCTCCATTCATTCTTTGATCTTCTTCTCCTTGTCCATTGTTTACCAATTGTTGCTCTTCTTCCCTTTCATCCTCGTAACCGGCCTCCAAGTGTGCACACTTACTCTATCGTAATCTACGCTTCATTTGCTACCGGTGGAATTAAAGCTTGACATGATTCTCTTCATCATTCCTCATATTCATCCTTGACGATTCTCCTCTTTCATTTCTCCTTTCTCCAAGCAAGTCTTCCACTTCTTCTCACCGGTTGTTCAAGTACATTTCTTCTTCTAGCCATTTCTCTTTTGGTAAATTCTTTGAAAATTATCTCAAATTTCTTTCTTGTTAATTCTCTTCTTTTAATGCTGTTCAAAGCCTGCTTCTAGCGCTAATATGTAGTTGGGCAGGAAATCCCACAATACACCCCCTCACTATATTTTGTTTAACTAATCCATTCAAAAGATAATAGATGAACAATTATGAATGAATATTTATTAATAACTTTCTTGAATCTTTACACAGAAAATGGAATTACACTTAAGAACTTACAAATATTCTCTCTCCTTCTTTCTCTCTCCTAATGACTTACTTTCCAATCCAAAAAGATCTCTCTCTTACAGATCCACTCATCCCTTTATATAGGGTAGTACATAGTGAATGACATCTAAGCTATCCTTTATTTTCGGAAATGTCTTGCATGGTCGCAGACGATACAAACATTCGTACTTCGCGACACTTCTTAACTTTTGCCGGGTTTCATATCCTCCTATCGTCATCCAATGCGTCATTTATATTTAATCTTCTCATGATCGACTCGAAATGTTGTTATCCGTTATCTTCGCGAATTGTTGTTGTGGCGATATTATGATCCTACAGAACCTTTAATCAATATACTATAAAATTTGAACTAAAAAGATATTACATTAAGTTTTTCAGTTCTACTTATTTTGTCAGAACAAGTTTTGAGAATATGCAGTTTGCACAAGTTTATGATCAACAACAGATATGGTTGGAGAAGCCATTTGAAGAGGATAAGGTGCACATAAAGTAATTAAATTTTTTGGTTCTAATAAGGCTCGACGCATAAATGGATTAACAATGGAAATATTTAAGTTATGTTGGAATAATCTTGTTTTGGGGTAAAAACTGATTCTGCTGCTTTTGGTAAATTTGGGTGTGTTGATGAGAAACGAATTCAAACCCTAAACAAATGTACTTGCACAGAATACTTTTGAGTTCGAGAGATCAACTGTAAGACTGGCCTAAACCAAGAAATGGTCGTTCCCGTTCAATTCGGTCACAAAGTGAAGGAGAAGGGTTGATCTTAGGGAGGAAGCGAAAAAGGTGTTTGAGATCGAATGTTGAATTATGAAGGTGTGGTTGTTTTATGACTTGTATCGAGAATATGGTTTCGGCTACTTGTGTTGATAACCCTTGTTCTTTTTGTCGAAATAGATTGAAAACCTATTTATACAAGTCATTGAGCGCACCACGATCTCGTAGGAAGTGGAGGAGATTAAGTAGTGGAGTAGTGGGGTTGTGTAAGAGGTGGTGATCATGACGTTTCCATTGTGAGGGAAGACCGGGTCACACCTTCACCCACTACTCTCATCGTTGTTAACCGTCCGTCCTTTCCCCGACACTTTCGTAGTGGGCGCGTTGCACGTCGCACGTCTGTAAACCGCCGACCATACCCCGTGAGCATCCCCAAGATGTGACACGTTTGATGTCTCGAGTAAATGGGTCAAGTCGTGCGACTTGCCAGCGCAAAGAATAACCTTGCTACGCTATTAGGTTAAATAACTAAGTTATTTGTGAAACCGATATTCATAAAATATCGTATGTATTCGATGCACGTAAAGCATCGCTTTTAATCAAGCAACTCAAAATAATCGTGCATGGAGCATCGTTGTTTTAGAGCTTGTCTAAATTAGCCGCGATTCGATCGTCTTAAAAGAAGAGCGTCACCGACACCTTTGGGGAATCGTTTGGTAGCTCTAGGGGTGAGCTACTTCTTGGTTGATCACTCCCATAGGAGAGTGGCGGATGGTAGCAATTCTAAAATCCTACCGGTTGATCTAAATCAGATCTGATCGCTCAAATCGGCTAGCCAAGTTGAGTGGCCGAGACGATTTGGCGGCGATTAACGCTAGCTGTTGAAGCAGCGCCAGGGCCATCTTTGGGCGATCGTTTGAGATCGCACGGGCGAGTTAATAGCTCGGCCGATTGCTCACTTACGGGAGGGGGTGTCCGGTGATCATAGCGGAACCCCATCGATCATCTAGTATCCGATCTAAGCCGTCCGACCAAGCTAGCGAAGTTGGACGGACGAGATGGTTTTACGACGAGTGCTTGTTGTCGTTGATTTAGGGTTTGGAAGCCGTGCGACCAACCTAGTTTGGCTAATCGAATCGAACGGCGGGCGCTGATTTGAACAGCCGATCGGCCATGTGCAAAGATGGGCCACTTGTGAGCACGCCGATATCTCCGGGCCATCTAAAATTAGATCTAAGCCACTCGATTCGGATGGCGAAGATGGATGTTTATGATCGATTTGCGACAGTAGCATACTGCCGCAAATATAAATTAGGGTTTTAAAACGGCCGCCACCCTAGTTCGATCGAACGGTTTGATGCGTCATTGACTTCCCATGAGCAAGTCGATCGACCGGGAATGAAATTGGGCCGGCGGTGAACGTATTGGCATCTCTTTGATCGTGCGAGACACGATCTAGGCCATCCAACTTGGCTGGCTAAGTTGGATGGATGTGATGATTTGCAATAGTTGTATGCTGTCGCAACCCAAATTAGGGTTTTGGAATAGCGTGTTCGCCCTAGTTTGGGCAAACGATTTGACGCCCTCGGACTTGCCGCGGGCAGGTCGATCGACCAAGGGAGAAGTTGGGCCGCCAATGGGTATGCCGGCGCCTCTTTGATCATTCCAAGGAGAATCTCGGTATCCAACTATCTTTTGGCTAAGTTGGACGGTCATGATGTATTTGAGACCGTTTTTCGGTCTTAGTTCGTTTGAGCTTATTTTTTCAAATAGCGCGAACACCCATATTCAGGTTAACGTTCGAAGTGATTGCGGGTGTATTAGATGGAATCCGTTCGGCCGGGGCGTTAGCGGGCCCGCCGGCGGTCATCATGATGATCGCCTAGTTCCGCTAGGAGTAGGCTAAGCTTGTTGGATTGCGTGGCAAAATTGTGTGGCCGTGATTATTTTTGAGACCGATATGAGCAGTCTATATTTTCCTTAAGGAATTTAAACACGTTCGATCGAGCTAACTTTTAATTAAAAGTGCGTCGATACAAAAATCTCTTTGTCGAGAGTGATGCGGCCCGTGTGAGTATTTTCATGCGGATCTCAATACGATGGTTCGGGAGATTCGTGCTACTCCGTTGCGAGTGAACAATAATCGTCATGTCATGCCAATGTTGAGAGTTTAGTAGGAACATAGCATAAGAAAATACTAGGCGGGCTCCCAGATTAATGAGTAATGCATCTAGGAGCTTAAATACTCACTAGGCTCTATACTAGTGAACAATTCATCTAGGAGCTTGAGTTTTAATATAATATGAAGAGAGACATAGGCGCTCATCGATTCGATATATTATCCAAATTTCTGTGGAATATAGATATATCAAGGTCTACTACTTCGATCTTTGTCGGGTCGTAGATGACTTTTACGATTTCGCCTAAGCTAAAAACCACCATCAACATTAAGTCCCCGATTAGCATGTAACGGAACATTGTTGCGGGGTAAGCACTAGATGGTGACAGACGAAAAATAAAATTGAAAAGACGAAGCAGGCAAATATTTCCAGGGAAATCCAAATCGTCCTTCAGCAGCGGGATCGCGCGGTCAGTGGCTTTCGTAGTAGCGTGTTTCTAGCTCAGCTATGGGGTATGAGCGCGGTGCGCCCAGCCATTTATTATCGTTCATGGATCAAGAAGGAATTCTTCTTCTGTTCAAACTCTAGAAACTCCGTTCGTATGAAAAGGGCTATCGATCCTCTTTTGTTTTGTTGCTCGTCTGGCTCTGTGCTTTTGTCTACAGTGGGCGACTCCTCTTCGTAACTGTTAGCAGCTTGATCATAAGCGTGCCAATCTTCAGTGGCAAGGTAAGTTCATCTTGTCTTTGTATTTTAGCTGTGAGTGTAATATATGTGAGTAGTTGATCAAACTCGGACATTTAGCTCGGTGTGAATAACTTTCTTTGTTAGCGGCGGTAAAGCGAGCGTCAACGGAAACAAAGCAATCTCCAATAATTATAATCAACATCAAGGCGAGCCAACAGAACTCGAGGTAGGTTGGTAGGCCTGGAAAGGTGTTTATGTTTTAGCCTACAAATTATACCGCAAGTGCACGGTGTATGCATGAAGCACATGGCACAAGTATGAGTCGATCCCACAGAGACTTGTGGTGCTTAAGATTATCTAATGGCTTACTTAACTGAATTCTATGAGTGACTGTAACACAAAGCTATAATTGGTTTGTTGTCGATGCGACTGAGGTGTAGTGACTCTAAACTAAGGCAAAGAACTAAATTGTGAGATACTCAAAGCAGAGAATCCACCACTTGATTTTATGCTAAGGCAATTCCTAATCTAATTATGCTCTTGATTCATTCCAGGGAAGAATAACATGATAATGTCTTGGCTAATTTCACACACTCCCCCTAGTATAGAGTGTCTTCTTACAAGACACTCTATCACAGGGTCATGTGCTCCATTAGCTAATTCAATCTTTCTAATTAAGCATAACAAGAACAATAAACAGAAAGGGAACAACTTAACATGCAATCCAGGGTTTCATCCCAACCCCAGTTACTTAATTAAAACATCAACAAAATAAAGCACAAATTAACACTAAGTGGTGCTCTGGCTAGCCCAGGCATGCCTCTAACATCCAATGTTCCATTCTATTTATACATGCCCAAATACCCAAAACTTCAAACCCTAATTTATTTTTAAAATAGAAATTAAATGGAAAACAAAACCAAGACACTCTCACCCATACTCTGAATCGCTTCTCCACTGTCACTTCGGCTCTGAGAACGCCATGCATGGGTTGTTGGTTAAACCCTAACCCTAATTATCTCTAACCTAGCTTCTAGGTTGATGAGAAGCTATGAAAGAGATAATTGAGAGAGAGAGAGAGTACTGGTACGGGTGTAGAGATGGAGTGGTGGTGATGGCTTTGTCAGGGAAGAAGGGAAGGTGGCGGTGGTGGGTTGGTGGGGTAGAGAGGAAGGAAAGAAGAGCGAGCTCTGCTCTGTCGGGAGAAGAAAGAGAAGGTGAAGAAGAGAATAGGGTTTGGTCGTGGGGGGTATAGGGTGTTGGTGGTTTTGGTGTGAGGCGGGCATAGCAAAGGATGATGTGAGGTGTGGGGCGGCGTCGGATGCGTGGGAGAGATCTGAACGGCTCGGGATGTAAGCGGGTGATTCTCATTGTTGAGTGAGAGCATCAAACGTTGATGTGCAAGGCCGAGCGAGCGTAGGATGTGGCGAGTGAAGATCTTAACGGCTCGGGATGAGCGGGTTCGGATCCGGGTCATTGGTAACTCTAGCCCATGTCTTGTAGATGAGTTGCTACTTGTTGGGTTGCAACTGTTGCGCGCGCGGGCTTTGGCTTTCTGCTCCATAGACACTTGCCTCTGAGTCTTCGCTCTTTTGGCTCCTCAATTTCTCCGAGCTTTATTTATTACCTAAAAACACAAAATTAATTAATACAAATATTTATTCTTGAAAACAAAGAAAACACAGAATCTGGGATAATATCTCGATTTCTAAGCGCAAAAGATGAGTAAAAAGCCAATAAAAAGGTGTATAAATATGCACTATTTGGCACTCATCAAATACCCCCAAACCTGAATTTTACTTGTCCTCAAGTGAAACGAAATTAGAAATCCTAACTATACCCCTGTCGCAGTCTCTCGAATGCATTTAGCGTATGCACTAAGCCTTTAAACCCCTAGGTGTCCCTAGTGGACGAGTTGTAGTCTCGTGAGGGTTTACCAGAGGTGTACCCACAAAACCTTCTCCAACTTCGAGTTTAAAAGAGTCTCAAGCATCCAAGGAGCTATGAGGACATAGAGTTTCTGCATGCTAGTAACATGAAGTTAGAACTACTAAAGAACGCATTCTCATCCTTAAGTGCTGAGCGAGAAGTAACCATACCATATGAAAGAATTCGGATTCGATTGTGATCATAAGTCTCAACTTCGCCTCACCATTAGGGTTTTATGATAATTGCACTCAAAAAGATCGCTTTTTAGTCTCTCATGTGTGCAGGCAGGAATAAAGAGAGAAATCCTGCACACGTTGTAGGTAAGAAGGATAACCTTCCGAAATAATTTATGGAGACTCCACAAAAGTGTGGACAAAAAGAATCTTTTTCTGATGATCTCTAAGAAAGGAAATCAACCATTAGCAAGGGGTGGGAGTACTCACTTACCTTTTCACCCGATCGGCAATTAATATCACTCTCTCATAAGAACCATAGAAACGTCTTCAATCTTCGGTCTTCAACTGTAGATGACGAACTTCTGAACTTCACAAAACTTGACAATTTTTAACTTTTCTACTCAATTTCCTTGTTGTTTGGATTTTTCTTGTTGAACTCTCTTTACCATGGTGGTAGCAAAAATAAACTACAATTTTTTTTTTTTTTTTTTTTTTTTTTTTTTTAATTTACAAAAAGTGAAAATAAAAATACAAATAATGAAACAACTAACTCCATGGACAAAGGACTTTATCACTCAATTTTTCCACAACTTGTATTGTCTTGATTTTATAAATTTTATTAATTCTCATCCTATTTTCTTTTCTTTTTCTTTGTTGCACGTAAACCTTGGACTATATCAATTTTTCTTTCAATATTCGATGATGCTCCGTTTGTCGATGATGATGTGTTTCTATGGGTCTTGTTGATTGAGAGAGAGTGATGCTAACTCAAAATCGATATTTAGAAGGAGTTTTCATCTTTAGACGTCACCCTCATGATTGACAAAAACTAGCACTCAAGAGATCAAAAGTAGTGCTGAAATTGGTGCGAAGTTGGGTAGCTCACCATTCCTACCGGAATTGACGTTCGGTGACACACACTCTAACAGCTTTTCTAGAAAGTTGCAAAAATTGAAGGTTGGTGCCTCACTTGATGTAAAATGGGTAGTCTCCACTATGGGTGATCACAATTCTACTACCGAATATCTAACAGCACCTAATTCGCCTCTCGGCATGGTTAAATCCAATTTAACGCTCTAATCAACTAAGAAACCCGATTGTGTTCTCCGTACTTCTAACTTTTGTTATTTCGGTCGATTTCTCTATGTAAACATAGCTAGAAGCATGCTAGTGACTCTAAAATCTCTAAAGTTGGAGGTTTTTACAAAAAGAGTTTTAATTTTTTTTTTTTTTTTTTTTAAATAAAAGATTAAAAACTCTATATGCAAAAATATGCAAATGCACCCCCAAACCTAAATCGAACATTGTCCTCAATGTGTCAACAGATAGGAAAAATTAAACAGTCACATACCATGAGAACTATGTTGATAAGAGAAAAGGGAAGAGATTACCGGATGTCGGCGGGAGCAAGGTTAGAGCTTCATTCGTTAAGGCTAGAATCCAACATTCTCAGTGGAGATCATATCAGATTAGCACAATATATGCACAAGAAGACTCAACCGATTCAAGAAAAGAAAAATTTAACAAGTCCTACTGGATTATATACAATGAAAATTCACCATATACCAACAATCTAAAGAGTTGAGGGTCAACCCAATAGAAAATATGTACAAACATCAACAGTCTTACACAAATATAATATGAGAGTGCAAGTAAGACTGTGTATGTGAATGAGCTTCCCCCAAACCTAAACTTGTGAACGGGTGTGTTTGGGAGCACAAAATCTTGCAATTTTAAAGGTACGTCATGCAAAAGGTCTAACTCAAAATGAGTTTTGCTAAGAACAGGCAGACATACACATTCCAACTGTGGTTCCTTAAAAGTGTTATACTTTGATGCAAAATAGTCCAAGAGGACTTGGGAGGCACAAAGCTCTAGGCCTAAACTGGGAACTCTCAGAAAAATTGGTTTAAGATTTTTGTGACAAACTACACCTAGGTTTGGTGGAGGGGTTTCAATTTGTGACTCAGGAGAGAGGTTAGGTACATCTAAGTTGTTTTCATGTATAAAATCATTTGTACCATCACACACTTTCCTAAAGTCAGAAGAGGGTAAATCATGTTCACCAGCATAGAACAATTCATCAATCACCATGTCATAATCATAATCACTTTCATGCACAACATGATCAGGAGAGATATCATGCTGTAACCTAGGCATGGAATCGGGCACAAGCATTGAATCATCCGTGTCAACAGACAATTCAGCTATTCCTAGGTCACAAACAAGTGGTATAGCATGCTCACTTTCACAGGACAATTTTACAAACCCACATCATCAATACAAGTATGAATATTAGAAGAAGCATCATTCATAGGATTCACAGAAGAGACACTTAATGTCTTTGAACCTAAAGATTCTACTACATTTTCAAAATACACATGCTCTTCTAACATATCATATTCATCATCATCATCATAGCAAAAATGCGTTTCCCTATTCAAAATTGTAGCATTTCTAGTGTACTCATTTACCTCTAGATTAGGTTCATATTCAAGTGTTAATTGCATGAGTAGGAGTAGAAACACTATTTTCAAAATTATCGAGAGATAACAAACATCCTATCATAAGTTTCCTTTCAATCTTCATTTTGTAACTCAATCGGGTTCCTTTGAAGAATCATAGTGAGTTGTTCTATTGAAGGCGAGTCTTCACTAGTGGGTATGCATTCCTCATATGGATATTCATTGTATGGTTGAGCATGAGGTTCACTAGGGAAGGGAAATTCAGATATGTTGCTATATGGATGGTCATGTATTGCATTCAGTTCAAGCCTAGCATTTTGCTCCATGAGCGTTTCCATTAGTGATTGTAAACAAGGAGTCGGGGAGTATAAAATTGTTCATCTCCCCACCGTGGTGATCGATACATGTGCTCATGATGGTTAGGGTATGAGTATTCAAGGTCGGGGCCCCGAGAAGGCTCATAATACTCCCTAAAATCATAATACTGTGAAGCATGCCCGTAAGCAAGCTCTCTAATGGATTTGTTTCCATCCCCAGATGCAGACCAAAATCCTGACATGATTTATCACTCAAATTGAACTCAAAGCCCAGTTGTAGTGGGCTCAGTTTGGTTTATTGGGTTTCATTTGGTTTAAATGGGCTGGTTTGGTTTAAGTGGGATTTGGTTTATTTGGGCTGATTGGTTTTGTGGGATTCTTTGGTTTATTGGGATTAGTTGGGTTATGTGCAACCCACTATGTGAGCAAAACCCCAGATAGATACAACCCACAAAAGAAAATGACACTTTATTCTAAGTGTAAGCCCAAAAGGTTGCTTTTGAATTTGTTAAGCCCACTGACTAAGTGTATTTCGGCCCAGATGATGTGGGCTCGGTGTGCGACAACCTAACAATTCAACCGATATGGGCTTGGTCATTAAGGGTTCACCAGTACACAACCCAAAGATTTGGGCTTTAGTTTGGTTTTGTTTTTGGGCTTCTATTTGGTTTATTGGAGAGCCCAGTATGTGTAAACAGCCAATGATATGGTGAAGGTTGTGACACAAAGGCCGGTGGTGGTGGACTCGGTTGTGCATCAAGCTGGGCCAGGCCTCGGTTATGTGGCACGACTTGAGTACAGCACGATCTCGAGCAATCACCAATGAGTAACAAAGACAAAGACAGAGCTCAACTCAGACAAGAATTGACACAGCACAGCTCGGTAAAGAAAAACTTTTGTGAGGTGCACAAGTTATTGGATGTGCTCACTCAATGGTGAAGCATGTGCAAGGTTGTGTTGTTTGAAAAACAATCTAAATGCTATCTCTTCTTCTGCTACTCAAAGCTCAATCACACAATACAAGATCACACACAGACTTTCAAAATATTTGCAAGGTATCCAACTTCACAACAATTACAAGTTAATCAGCTAATGCACAAATGCACAGCTTAGCAAATGGGTGACAAACTCAACAGAGTCTCACAGATTCAAGGTCTGGCACAGGGTAAGGCTTGCAATCAGCACAGAGTAATGCTTGCAATCAACTGGCTCAGTTGAGTTTGTGGCATCAACTCACTCAGATACCAAAAGTCTGAGTTGATGTCAAACTCTGAGCTCAGGGGTTTTGTGCACCACAGAATACAAGCTTACAAATGCTCAGATGCACAAGTATTGGCTAATGGTTGATAGAGTCAAGGGGCTAGCAAGGAATTACGGCTCATGCACAGTTGGCTGGCTAGGTTTTGCGGAGTCACTCACGGGTTACGTGGAGTCAACTCACTCGGTTGACTTCACTTAGTTTTCACAAAGCTAAGCTCACGGCTTGCGGCTTCGGGGAGCTAGCAAGGGCGATGGCTCACAGGGTTCAAAGTCTAGCAATAGCTCATGCATACAACACAGGGCAGAAATGGGTTTAGAGAACAATACCACCAGTGCAATACTGGGTTTAGGCAATTCCACCGTGGTCTATTCTTTTCTTCTATTCCTTGGCTTGCTTAGCATCACCACAAGCACAAAGAAAGACAAAGACACCCGTTACTCAAGAGTTTAAACTTAGTTCACGAATGACACAAATAAAGCAACGAGCAAGAAAGCTATGGCGGAGCTCGAGCTATGCACGAGTTGAAAATCAGCCACAGGATAATAATAAAAACAGCACGCAAGAAGTGAAATAAGGTGCACTGAGATGAACAGGATGCAAGATTTATGAAGATGCTAAGCTACAAAGTGCACAAACTATTCACAGGGGCTGATGGTGATGCAAAAAAAATGCAAATGAAAAGATTACACCAAGTTATGCTAACAACAGAGGGTAACAAGGGAGGTTTTAACACAAATGTACAGAGATAAATGAAATCAGTGAAGCAAGTTAAAGATCACAGGGCACACGCCAAGTCCCCGGAAACGGCGCCAAAAACTTGGTAGGCCTGGAAAGGTGTTTATGTTTTAGCCTACAAATTATACCGCAAGTGCACGGTGTCTGCTATGAAGCACAGGGCACAAGTACGAGTCGATCCCACAGAGACTTGTGGTGCTTAAGATGATCTAATGGCTTACTTAACTGAATTCTATGAGTGATTTGTAACACAAAGCTATAATTGGTTTGTTGTCGATGCGGCGAGGTGTAGTGACTCTAAACTAAGGCAAAGAACTAAATTGTGAGATACTTCAAAGGGCGGAGAATCCACCACTTGATTTTATGCTAAGGCAATTCCTAATCTAATTATGCTCTTGATTCATTCCAGGGAAGAATAACATGATAATGTCTTGGCTAATTTCACACACTCCCCCCTAGTATAGAGTGTCTTCTTACAGTACACTCTATCACAGGGTCATGTGCTCCATTAGCTAATTCAATCTTTCTAATTAAGCATAACAAGAACAATAAACAGAAAGGGAACAACTTAACATGCAATCCAGGGTTTCATCCCAACCCCAGTTACTTAATTAAAACATCAATAAAATAAAGCACAAATTAACACTAAGTGGTGCTCTGGCTAGCCCAGGCATGCCTCTAACATCCAATGTTCCATTCTATTTATACATGCCCAAATACCCAAAACTTCAAACCCTAATTTATTTTTAAAATAGAAATTAAATGGAAAACAAAACCAAGACACTCTCACCCATACTCCGAATCGCTTCTCCACTTTGTCACTTCGGCTCACTGAGAACGCCATGCATGGGTTGTTGGTTAAACCCTAACCTAATTATCTCTAACCTAGCTTCTAGGTTGATGAGAAGCTATGAAAGAGATAATTGAGAGAGAGAGAGAGTCTTGGTACGGGTGTAGAGATGGAGTGGTGGTGATGGCTTTGTCGGGGAAGAAGGGAAGGTGGCGCTGAGAGGGTTGGTCGGGGTAGAGAGGAAGAAGAGCGAGCTACGCTCTGTCGGGAGAAGAAAGAGAAGGTGAAGAAGAGAATAGGGTTTGGTCGTGGGGGTATAGGGTGTTGGTGGTTTTGGTGTGAGGCGGGCATAGCAAAGGATGATGTGAGGTGTGCGGCGAGCGTCGGATGCGTGGGAGAGATCCTCGAACGGCTCGGGATGTAAGCGGGTGATTCTGCTGTTGAGTGAGAGCATCAAACGTTGATGTGCAAGGCCGAGCGAGCGTAGGATGTGGCGAGTGAAGATCTTAACGGCTCGGGATGAGCGGGTTCGGATCCAGGTCATTGGTAACTCTAGCCCATGTCTTGTAGATGAGTTGCTACTTGTTGGGTTGCAATCATTTGCCTTGCGCGAACTTCGACTTTACTGCTCCATAGACACTTGCCTCTCGAGTCTTCGCTCTTTTGGCTCCTCAATTTCTCCGAGCTTTATTTATTACCTAAAAACACAAAATTAATTAATACAAATATTTATTCTTGAAAACAAAGAAAACACAGAATCTGGGATAATATCTGATTTCTAAGCGCAAAAGATGAGTAAAAAGCCAATAAAAAGGTGTATAAATATGCACTATTTGGCACTCATCATAGGTGCTCTTTTCTCCTTTGTGCATGTAGCCGCCCAACAACATCATCGATCTTTTCCAGAATGTGTAATAAGGTTCTGTCTCCAGAAGAATGAGTATCTAACCTCTCCAGTGGATTTCAAAATTTATCAAACTCCATTGCGCTCTTGGGATGGATGGATGAAATATATGTTCGGTAATGATCATGTCAGGGCTAATATCGGAGAGTGTAGCTGCGTTGTTGATCCGTCCTTGACTTTAAGTCATTTGGTGCATGGAAAGATTATTCCTGCCCTTCTGATTGCGATGATGATATGTTGTGGATGCTTGTATGGTCAAAATATTCCGGAGCTATTGGGTGAAATAGACGAGCTAAGAGGTGTTCCGTTGCCGACGTGCTGCTATCGAGTCTTAAAGGACTTCATTCGAAGCGACATCCTTTGAACCATGTTCTGAATCCTGAACTGTTGTATGGAATGGGAGCAGTCCCCAGTTATACTTCTGTTAGATCCGATGGCGTGGCCGGATATGTGAATATATCTCTGCGGCGTTCTTTTGGAGTCTTTGATGCACGTGTACGGCTTCATGTTGAGAAATTCCTGCAGCTCGTAAGGCTTTGACAGTGATGATGATGATATGAGAAATAACCTGGTTGAGGGACGTGAAGGCATCCCGCGCTGGCAGTACCCATGTGTAATTATTCCGAGCATATTTTCTGCTGAAATATGTACTTCCATTGTATTTGTTGGTAAGGTGGTTGACAAATTGATGAAGGCGGCAATCTTTTGGATTCGTCATTTGTTGATCAAAGTCATGTTTGATAGATCTGTATTGTATCCAAACTTTTGGCATCTCAATACACCCCTTCCATAGGAAATTGGAAATCTAGAAACACCGATTTTGACTTTGTCGGCCATGTGGCAGACATGATGCAGTTGGTTTGTGTGTCTTGCTGAGACGTTGAAGCGGCTTCAGGAGAGAACGTTGAAGCGGCTTCCGGAGAGAACGCTGAAGCGGCTTCGGGAGAGAATGATAAAGCGGCTTCGGGAGAGAACGTTGAAGCAGCTTCCAGAGAGAACTCCAGTGAGGGCGCCATTAACCCTTGATTTCGAAAAATGAGTTCTTCCCATTCTTCTGAGGCGATACGATATTGCAGATGGGAATACGACACACAAATAGTGCTGGTCGGCAAGTCGTGTTTTCTCCTTATGGGAAAGAATATCATTCATACTGTAACATCTCAACGCATGCAATGCTGGCAATGGTGATTCGAAATAGGGGAAATAACAATAATGGTTAAGCATTCGACCAACCTTCAGTTTGATTTTCCCTTGAAAATTACATGCTTCTTGATTGACTGTCTCTCTTGTGTTGAAGAGTTCATTGACTGAAGGCGAAGGAATTTCATGATGAGCCTCAGTCCCCAAGTGTGGTTTACGTGGTTCCATCATGTATGGTCGATGGGTTGACCATGATGAGGATATCACCCTCTTGCATCCATGCTGATGACTATGTACAAAACAGGCTGGCTGGAGCTTGGATGGTTACGATCACGATCCTTGACAGGGACTAGTGATGACTACAGGCACAAATCTTGACAGTGACGGGTGGCGGCTACGGCTATGGATCTTGGCAGGGAGGAGTAATGGTGGCTACGGCTACGGACCTTGGAAGGAAGGAGTGGCAGCTGCGAGCACTTGGACGACCACGACCATGAGCATTGACAAGCTTTGATCGATCGTTATGGCTCAAAGGAAGTGTTTCTTCCTTTCATATGACCAATGTACGTGAGTTTATTCCTTCTTTTCCTTCCCCTCTTTTATTTTTGGTGAAGCAGCTCTTCCCTGATTCCCTGCATGCGGAAGCTCGCCTATTGTCGCTTGTCTGATACAACACGGCTGAGGGCTGCAAACATGTCTTGACGCTGCGCCTTGAATAAATGCAGAATCTCTTATAAACGCTCCATCATGGACTGTACGGTTTTGTGGTCGGAGTCCCCATAAATCATGCAGCTCCTGACGGGAAGATGAATTCTGTGAACTCCTTCAGTGCCTATTTGAAGTTCTCCTACATCCACCTTCTCCTTGAAAATGTGTTTCAATTTGTTGCAGTCACTGGTTGGTGATCGACCAACCTATGGTAACGAAAATATTTGGGATTTGCCCTTTCTTCCTCGGTTGGTGGACGTATGAGAGGAGGTAGCTTGATAGCATCATCTTGAATCCATGCTTCTAGGAGTTCGATTACTTCTTCAATCGGAAACGGGAAGCTTAGGTCAGCCTCTTCCAATTTCTTATTGTTGTGCAGGCTTCTTAGTCGTAGCCTTCCGGGGTTGAGTTGTCTGCTGCGTTGGTGCCGCACGTTTGGTTTGTGCAGCTGGAGATTTTTTCTTTCCTCCTTCACTCACCATGCTTGTAGGGGGTTGAGTGTTGTATTGTTTGTTGATGAGACGTCCGCTCCCTCGATTCTCATGTGCATCTTCATCCCTGGCAGGCCTGGATCTTTCCAACAATATTGGTGTTGTTGTAGCTGAACGCTTAGCAGATTCATGAAGTTCAGAAAATATTTGGAAGCGCAGGTTCTCTAGTAGGGCGTGATAGATGGGCACCATACCATTAATGCATGACTTCACTAACTGGTGTTTAGTTACATTTGGATCTTTCTTGTAGAAAGCGGCCACCATCTCATACTAGTTACATATGTTGTTTGGTGCAATGTTGTTATACCAGGTATATGCTCTTCCAGTGAGAGACTTTGAGAACTCTTTCAGGCGGAGGTCATGATTATATTCATGCTCTCCTAAGGATTCTAGAAAATGAGAGATGTGTTCAAGAGCATTACCAGTTCCGTCATAAAGGTAAAATAAAGGAGAGGAACTCTTTGCACATCAGAAGGTTGATGCTGGTGCACACCCGCCGGATTTTCTTTGCCTCGATTCTAGAGAAGTCGTTCCAGGTCCTCGCGTGTGATGAAATTAGATTGATGATTCCTTTCTGAAGGGTGTTCAGGAGCAGCGCGAACCTCCTCCTCTACAAAGGCGTGCGCTCTCGAAGTGCTTGCGCCAGGAGTGCTAAAAGTGTTCCTTGTAGGCTCCATCTGGTGTTGGCGTGACTCCTGTGGTAACCGATCCGTTAGTGTTTTGAGGAAAGTAAGTACCTCCTTCTGAGTTGTAGCCATGTATGTATTAGCTTTAGCGAGAACTTCTTGTCTTTCCATCAAATCAAAAATGGTAATAGGGGGTTGGCCTCCTCTGGCTCCTCCAGTCTCTCGTCCTGATGTGGAGTGGCAGAAGCTCTAGTGACGACCGCGGGCGTTACGCTTGAAGAAAAATTGGGGGTGGAAGCAACGGCTCTGGCTCTGGTGATTGGATGTGTCACGCCTAAGGGAATGTTTCCTGCGCCGCTGGTATTGGTGGTTGAGGATGTAGTACCACGAGATGCGTCGATCGTGCTGGTAGGGGGTACATTGGTGTCACCGGCAGGACTGTGGACACCAGGGGTGTTGTCAGCGCCAGTAACATCGGGATTTGTCGCTGATCCGGACCTAAGATCTACCATTTTGAAATTAGGAAGATTGAACACAAATTGAGAGATTGACTTCACAACCGAGAGATTAATCTCCCACTATGGTCGCCAGTTGTTTTGGGGTAAAGACTGATTTTGCTGCTTTTGGTAAATATGGGTGTGTTGATGAGAGAATTCAAACCCTAAACAAATGTACTGCACAGGAGTACTTTTGAGTTCGAGAGATCAATCTGTAAGACTCTGGCCTAAACCAAGAAATGGCCGTTCCAGATTCAATTCGGTCACAAAGTGAAGGAGAAGGGTTGATCTTAGGGAGGGAATCGAAGAAGGTGTTTGAGATTAGAAGGTTGAATTATGAAGGTGTGTTTGTTTTATGACTTGTATCATAATATGGTTTCTGGCTACTTGTGTTGATAACCCTTGTTCTTTTTTGTCGAAATAGATTGAAAACCTATTTATACAAGTCATTGAGCGCACCCTGATCTCGTAGGAAGTGGAGGAGATTAAGTAGTGGAGTAGTGGGGTTGTGTAAGAGGTGGTGATCATGACATTTCCATTATGAGGGAAGACTGGTCACACCTTCACCCACTACTCTCATCGTTGTTAACCGTCCATCCTTTCCTGACACTTTCTCGTAGTGGGCGCGTTGCACGCCGCACGCTGTAAACCGCCAGACCAATACCCCAGTGAGCATCCCCCATTTTGTGACACGTTTGATGTCTCGAGTAAATGGGTTAAGTCGTGGGACTTTCCACAAAGAATAGCACGCGGCGCTATTAGGTTAAATAACTAAGTTATTTGTGAAGCCGATATTCATAAAATATCGTATGTATTCGATGCACGTAAAGCATCGCTTTTAAGCAAGCAGCTCAAAATAATCGTGCATGGAGCATCGTTATTTTAGAGCTTGTCTAAATTAGTCGTGAGTCAATCGTCTTAAAAAGAAGAGCGTGACCGGACACCTTTGGGCGATCGTTTGGTAGATATAGGGGTGAGCTATTGCTTTGTTGATCGCTCCCTATAGGCGAGTGGCGGATGGTAGCCATTCTAAAATCCTACCAGTTGATCTAAATCAGATCTGGATCGCTCAAATCGGCTAGCCAAGTTGAGTGGCCGAGACGATTTGCGGCAGTTAACGACTGCTGTTGAAGCAGCGCGAAGGGCCATCTTTGGGCGATCGTTTGAGATCGCACGGGCGAGTTGTAGCTTGGCCGATCGCTCCTTACGGGAGGGGGTAGCCGGTGATCATAGCGGCACCCCATCGATCATCTAGTATCCGATCTAAGCCGTCCGACCAAGCTAGCGAAGTTGGACGGACGAGATGGTTTTGCAGCAGCTGCTTGCTGTCGTTGATTTAGGGTTTGGAAGTCGTGCGGCCAACCCTAGTTTGGCTAATCGAATCAAAGCGCTAGGCGCTGATTTGAATAGGCCGATCGGCCATGTGCAAATATGGGATGCTTGTGAGCACGCTGACATCTCCTGGGCAATCTAAAATTAGATCTAAGCCACTTGATTCGGCTGGCGAAGATGGGTGGTTATGATCGATTTGCGACATTAGCATATTGCCGCAAATATAAATTAGGGTTTTAAAATGACCGCGTCCACCCTTGTTCGATCGAACGGTTTGATGCGTCATTGACTTCCCATGAGCAAGTCGATCGACCGGGAATGAAATTGGGCCAGCGGTGAACGCATTAGCATCTCTTTGATCGTGCGGGACACGATCTAGGCCGTCCAACTTGGATGGATGTGATGATTTGCAATAGTTGTATGCTGTCGCAACCCAAATTAGGGTTTTGGAATAGCGTGTTCACCCTAGTTTGGGCAAACGATTTGACGCCCTCTGGACTTGCCGCGGGCAAGTCGATCGACCAAGGGAGAAGTTGGGCCGCCAATGGGTATGCCAGCGCCTATTTGATACCGTTTTTGCCGGTCTTAGCTCGTTTGAGCTTATTTTTTCAAATAGCGCGAACACCCATATTAGGGTTAACGTTCGAAGTGCTCGCGGGTGTACTAGATGGAATCTGTTCGGCGGGGCGTTAGTGGGCCCACCAGCGGTCATCATGATGATCGCTTAGTTCCGCTAGGAGTAGGCTAGGCTTGTTGGATTGCGTGGCAAAATTGTGTGGTCGTGATTATTTTTTGAGACTGATATGAACAGTCTAGATTTTCCTTAAGGAATTTAAACACGTTCGATCGAGCTAACTTTTAATTAAAAGTGCGTCGATATGAAAATCTCTTTGTCAGATAGTGATGCAGCCCGTGTGAGTATTTTCATGCGGATCTCAATACTGACAGTTCGAGAGATTCGTGCTACTCCGCTGCGAGTGAACACTAATCGTCATGTCATGCCAATATTGAGAGTTCAGCTGGGGAACATAGCATAGGAAAATACTAGGCGGGCTCCGGCATTAGTGACTAATGCAGCTAGGAGCTTAAATACTCATTAGGCTTTATACTAGTGAACAATTCATCTAGGAGCTTGAGTTTTAATATAATATGAAGAGAAACATAGGCGCTCATCAGATTATGATATATTCTCCAAATTCCCTGCAAAATATAGATATATCAAGGTCTACTACTTCTGATGCTAGGTCAGGTAGACAGACTTTTACAGTTTTCGCCCTAAGCTAAAAACCACCATCAACAAATCTATAAAATGTTATCCAAATTATTAGCAAATAGAATGAAGCATTCTTTTTTACCCCATTCAATAGCAGATTGACATGGAGAAGGTATTTGATCTCTAACTATTACTCCAAACCCCAACGCTCAGGGATTACCCAAAGAAGATCCATCACAACAAAAACATAGTAATGTCACTTCTCACTTGTGACACCTCCAACAAATACCGCTTTTAAAAAAATGATTTTGGAAATAAGTGGATCAAGTTGGTTCATGAAGTGTCATGCCATCTTTTATTTCTCAGTCTCAAGGTGCTTTCATAAACGGAAAAAAAATATTGGGTGGGGCTCTAATTTAAAATTGAGTGCATTACTAGTATGCTAAGACAAAGTTTACCAGGCATTCTTTGTAAGATTGACATGGAGAAGGTATTTGATAACGAAAATTGACACTTCTCACTTGTGCTTTTAAAAAAAATGATTTTGGAAATAAGTGGATCAAGTTGGTTCAGTGGTTGTTACTTCAGCTAAGTTCTTTAACCTAGTGAATGGGGTGGCTACTAATAGAACTAATCCATCCAAATGAGTGAGACAAGGTGATTCACTATCAATTTTTTTCTTTATTTTGGTGGTGGAAGTCTTATTCCAGTTGCTTGAGGATGTTGTAAGTAATTGTAGATTGACTGGATTTCAAGTTGCAAGAGGAACCATAATCTCTCATATGCAATTTGTAGATTATATTATCATCTTTTTAAAATCTTCCAAAGAAGATGTAAGAAGGCTACATGTGGTTTTGATGATATTTGAGGTCTTAATTGGTTTGAAACTAAACTTCGAAAAAGAAAAGCTCTATCTCTAGCATTGGGGCAGAAAACTTGGTTGTAGATTTAACTTTAGAGCTTGGTTGCAAAACTTCATCTTTTCCAGTCACTTATCTAAGTTTCCAATATGAGTGACTAGGAGAGAAATAGTAGTATGAGATGTGGTCATGACAAAACGCAAAATAAATTAGCAATCGGAAAAAAAAAAATTCTAACAAAAGGTCTCTAGTAAGTTTGCCCATTTACTATCTGTAGTTACCTAAAATCTGAAAGAGGTTAGAAGTGGGATTCTAGGGTTTCTGAAAGTGAGTTACGGGAGGTTGAGCACGAACAGTCTTCGCCTAAACCACGCACAATGGCCGTTCAAATGCTGCTTCAGTGACAGAGAAGAAGGATTAGGGCTGGTTTTAGGGAGGCAAGCCGATGAAGAGAGAGATCAGAGAACAAGTTATTGCTCTGAGAGGTTATGAAAAATATGATCGTAGCTTGGAAAATAGATGACCTATTTATAGATGAATTCTCTAATCTCAAGTCGGTGAAGATAAGGATTGATTTCCGTGCCGTGCGGAGCAATTCTCCCATCTCTTCAGGAATAGGGATAAACTAGGTTGAGTTTATCTCATTATTCCGCCGCCTTTACTCTCTTCTGCGGTGAGAAATAAGCGGGTATTTCTCACACGTGTCGTAGAACGCCAGACCAAAACCCTAATTGTTATCCCCCCATTTGTGTGAAGCTGAGTCAGCCTTAGTGATGACATGTTGAGAGAGAGAAATTTTCTCTTTAGCCGAGTTGGCCGAGATATATTCTTCAATTTGTAAGAATGACTAGGATGAGTCACGTGAAAAGGCATGAGATGCCTCAGGAATCGTATGCAGAGTGTGAGAGGACCCGAGGTTGAGCTCCCTCTCTTTATGGCTGGTCACATATGTCATGTGGAGACCGTATTATTGCTTGTGGGTCCCTTTGTTGAGCATGCGGAGCTCAAGAGAGCTTATCCACGTTTTTTAATAGACATGTATAAATTAGGCTCAATTTACTAGTCGTGAGTATGTTTGAAAGACTGAGAAATATGCATGAGCCCTAGGTAAGGTGTGTGCCTATCATGGGGAGTATTCGGCCCTATCTGAGATTTCCCGAGAGATTTGAATCTCTCCGAGATTTTGCAGAGAGATTTGAATCTCTCAGAGATTTTGCAGAGAGATTCGAATCTCTCCAAGATTTTGCAGACGGATCAAAGTCTCTACGAAGATTTTCTTAACGGATCTGAATCTTTCTGTAGTCAGCTGGGACTCGTCCTAGAGAGAGGGAAAAGGCTTTGTACGCCCGATTAATGCCTCTGCGAGATTTTAGGTCACTTGCCTTTGACCAACGTATCTTGCAAAGATGTGCTAGGAATCAACTGTGTGTCCATATGATGAGCCAATAAGACCAGTGTATCTCGAAAGGATGTACTAGGAGTCCGTCTAAAGGGCCTAGAGGTAGAATAACCAGCGTATCTCGCGGGGATATCCTAGGAGTTATTCGGAAACCTCAGTAAGTCGAGTCAGAGCCTAGAGCAGACATGACCAGTGTATCTCGCGATGATGTACTAGGAATCAGTCCTTGATCTCAAATAGGGCGAGTCGTGATTACAGGAGATATGTATATCTCCGCTCTGGGTCATAAGTCCGTTGAGGACGTATTTACGCATCTACAGATCCTACATGACCAGCAGCATCTCGTCGAGGATGTATACTAGGAATCATGGCATCACAATCAGCTCCGTCTCGCGAAGACATGCTGGAATTGTGGTTGTTCTGGTTCATAAGTCTAATGGGGACGTTTTACGCTCTACATATCCTACGTGACTAGCAGTATCTCATCGAGGATGTGCGCTAGGATTTACGGCATCACGACCAGCAGTGTCTCGCGGGGACGTATACTAGAAATCGTGGCTGAGAATGCCTTGAGGGCCAAGGGCTTAATCTCTCATGTGAGAGTTCAACTCTTGTTAGAGCATGGCTCGGTTGAACCCACCAAGCGTTGGTATGTCAAGTTTGGTTGTCATATTTTAGTGAATCAAAAATCATGTTAAGAGTCGCTTGATTATGTACTAGAGTTAAACTTCGTATAGGTTAGCTTGAAAGTATTAGGATATAAGACATTACAAGTATTGCGAAGACTTGAAGATGTGAAGAAGCAAGGAGCTACAACGACAACAATCATCCTTCCACTTGAGGTTAGTGATATTTGACTTGAACTGTTTCATTCCCTAACGTATCTTTCAAGTCGTGCATATTGAAAACATAATAAGAAAGCATATTTGAACTCTAGATAGACATAGTATTAAGGAATACAATACGAGGTTTATTGCTTAACCATTAAACTTTGTAGATAAGACATCGCCATAATCATTTGAATGCTATTGTGATTATGTATGGGTATGAGGTGAGGATTTCATCCTAGGGAACAATGTTTACATGTGTTCTAAGGAAGTAAGTTCATAAACTTGTTTGTGAACCGAAAAGGAAATTGCCAGGTGTTATTGGTTTTGTTATTCATTGAATATCTTATGAACAACCAATATGTGTGATAGAGTATAACCGCTCACAACTTGTTGTGTTCTTGGTAGAATTGTTCACAAAGGCCTGACTTATGTATTGGTATAACTTTTATTAGTAAAACCGATCTTAAGTAATCACCTGTGGTATGGTCGGATTTTGAATGTCTGACCTTGTAAGGGAAAGGGAACCAATCCTTGTAAGGGAAAGGGAACCGATCCTTATAAGGGAAATGGAACCTGTAGCGCCCCCGAAGCTAGCAACTGACTAATCCAAGAGATTAACTAAATAAAGCGGCACTAAGAATCTAAATCATTTACTTAAACATTCAATTAAGAAATGTGTTACAAAACTTAACCCATAGACTAGCCCCGCTCTGAAATATAAATATACAATAAATTCTCTCAAATGATACATATACAATAGTCAATCAGTTTACAAACGGAATATACAACATAATACACATAGCAGAAGTTAACTAACCAACGAAATCAACCCTTGAAGCTTTCGTTGCGCAACTCTGATCTGTCTCTGAAAATGAAAGTGGGACTGGGTGAGCACATCATCCCTAAAAGGGGTGCCCAGTAGAAATAACATTTAACTTTCAAGCAATCATTGGCATGATTTGAAAAACAATACAAGTTTTCCCAAATACTGAAAGACAACCAAATCACAGAGATAACAATCATGTATATGGAACTAACTCCTTCTTCAAACACGGTGTAATATTGAGTGTCGACCACTTCCTTACACACTCTATTAGGTAATATTTCGTGCCAAATTTCACACCTCATAATAATATTGATGTCGACCAATTCCTTCCACATCTAGATAATATTGGTGTCGACCAATTCCTTATACACTTAATAATATATTTTGGTGTCGACCACTTCCTTACACACCAAATAACAGATGTTGGTGTCGACCAATTCCTTACACACCAACTAGCATATAAATACGAAAGTAAAGTAGCTAGATATGAATGAAGGAGCGTATCCTATATACCACATATGGAAATTCTCATTTCCCAAACAATTCATACAGACAAAAAAAGCATTACAATTCTTTAATTAAAAAATGCATGAATACACAAGCAGACAATGCATGAATTTATTAAACATAAACTTTTGTAACGGAAAACAACAATCATCACAAAAGAGTTCAATGTAGATTCCCACCTCTTTTGATGACAAGGCTCGCCTACCTCGAGATCCACGATCCACTGATACATCATTTGAATCGATCGTTGTTAATAACTAACTGTTAATCACACAAGAACTCTAAGAATCTAGCCAAAATGGTTCACACAAGAATCATGCAATTCTATCTAACGGTTCTAAGCCCATTTATGGTTCTACACCTTTTCATCATTTATCTTTAACATATCTAAGTTCTACTAATCCAATTAGGTTGATTCTATAGTCCATTAGCTAAGTCTCATGAATATCTACAACTTTGTAGAAGAAGCTACGTCGATTCAGACCATAAGAGTCCAAACATCATTTTAGGATAACTAATCCAAATCCCAAGTCCACTAAAAAAACCCATTACACAAGGCCTGACCCAACTGGGTCAATCTAACGGTCACTGACGGTCAAAGGGGTCAACTAACAGTCCACGTCCAGTCAAGGTCAAGTCCAGGGTAATCAAATTGGTCAAGGTCCACTGAGTCAACTCAGATAACAAATCGGGATCATTAAGTCAACACAGGATTGACTCAGTCAGATTGACTAAGTCAGCTGGAATATAATCAATCAGATAATCTGACTGGGATGACTAATAGGCTTAAAACTCAAGAAAAGAAGTCTATACAATCATTATACATTTCATTCATTCAAATAGAATTCAATAACTCAATACAACTGTAATTTAAGCCTACCTGCAATTCAGCAGTTCTAAGCCTCTACAGTAAACACTAATTGCAACTCCTGCACTTATTGCAACTTCACTTCAGTTACATTTCACTCAATAATGCCATACCATTACATAGCTCATCCACTTACTACTTTAATTCATCAACAATCCTAATATGGCTCAACATCATTATCAGTTCAACTTGTTCTTTATAATTTCACCATCAGTCCACAACTTCATCTCATACCAAATGCAATCTAGTAACCCACCTTCTCCATCACAGGCAGAACAACACAACCCTCATGAACTTCCATTTCAAATTCACCACAAACACTACTAATACATTACATACACATTACCACTTCCAGTACATCTAAGACCACCACCATTAATATAATCCAAATTAAATACCATATCAGCACCACCATCTCCATGTCCCATGTAATTCAATCCATCATTCTCATTTTAGTTCCTGCCACCATTACCACTAGATGACTGTGTTTCCACAGTGAAAGGCCGACCAAACGGGTCTAAAGCTGCACAAGACCCGCCCACCATACCCGAACCCGCCCGTACCCGCTAAACTCGTGGGTTTTTAATCCCAACCCGCCCGTTGTAGGTGCGGGGTTGGTTATGAAAATAAAAAACCGCTATTTGTGGGTGCAAGGTTGGTATTAGCTAAAACCCGCATATACCCGCCCGAGAAAACCCACTAAATATACACCATTGATAAAACTAATCCTACCAGTCCATTATAAAAAAAACCCTATTGGTACTATTAGATTGTAGATAAGATAGATAACCCTCTTTCTCTCCACTTTCTAGATAAGTATTAAGAACTTAAGTAAGAAGTATGTTTAAACTTTAAAACATGTGTGTGTGAAATTGTGAATGATCATTGAATATAAAGACGGTACAATCTGAAGTATGTGTGTGTAAAAATATTGAACTACAATCGGAAGCGGGTTTAAACCCAAACCCGACCAACCCGTATAGGGCGGGTAAAAAACCCACCCGCTATTTGTGTGTAGTTGCAGGAAATCCCACACTACACCCCTCACTATATTCTAGATCTAAATCTTATTAATGATATGAATTTCAAATATAAGTGCTAGAAATTTAAATAGACACATAAGATTTTTTACGTGGTTCGATCAATATGATATACATCCACGATTCTTCACTATGATTGTTGAGGTTACATTGGTATTACATTTACAATCTCCATTAATGGATATTTTCTAGAGCTCTAGATCTAGTTTTAGGGGAAGAAAATGATAAAGAAAATAAAGTTTCTCCCTCAAAAATATCTCTCTCTTCCTAAAAGTGTTCCCCTTTCTCTCTCCTGCTCTCTTCTTTATATAGGATATTACATAGTGGGTGACAGCTCATATTCTCGTGAGCTCTTTGATAATTTCGCTGGCTCTTGCTACCTTCTCGCGAACTCTTCATACCTTTTCTCGTATTTCTGCCGGTGTCGCCACGTTACGTTATTTTTGATGTTAGTCTGCGACGGTTTCGCAGTGTTGCTAATGACAATATCGCGAGTACGTTGTTGTTGCGATATTCTGATCCTACATCTTGCCTCTTTTTTCTTGAATATTGCTTGAAGAGCGATCTTTAAGAAAAAATCTGTTGTTGTAGTATCTTTGATATTTGTTGCTGAAGGAACGAGCGAAAGAATACTGGACTTGAAAAGTACGTACTTGCCTCTATTCTTTTGCGAAGTTCCGAAGCTTTGCGAAGTGAATAAGAAGTATTATCTCTTGAAGTATGCAAAGTATGAAGTATGCGAAGTATGAAGTATCCTTGAAGAAGTATAAGAAGTACTCGATCCTCGAAATATATAAGAAGTATGAAGTATCCTTTGAGAAGTATAAGAAGTACTTAATCCTCGAAATATATAATAAGTATGAAGTATCCTTTGAGAAGTATAAAAGTACTTAATCCTCTAAATATAAGAAGTATTGCGAATCCATTATGCGAAACTCTCGCTCCATGTTCTTTGCCTCATGCTATGCTCTATTCTTTTCGCGAAGTTCAAACTTTGCGAAGTGAATAAGAAGTATTAATCCTTGAAGTATAAGAAGTATTGCCTCTGTTCATGCGAAGTTATTATTCCATTTTGGTGAGGATTCTTGTTGTTCATTGGTGAATATCTTCTTTGGAAGTGATTCTTGCCGAGAAGATGAAGAACATAAAATGTTTTCTTGGTTATCCATAGTTGCCTCTGTTCTTTATCTATGAGGGTAGAATCCTTGAGAAAGTGTTGATTGAGCAAACTGTTTTTTTGCATTCTTATTTTTCCTCTTTGTCTCATGCTTTGTGCTCATGCGATAGTATAATCTCTTCAAGTTGCTTATCTTATCTTGTGAAATAATTGCGTTACATAAAATTCTTAATAATTTTGCAAAATTACTCAATATCTCTCGAAGTTTTGAATAATTCTGCGAAACTACGAATAATATTTTGAAAGATTCTAAATGATATTGTTGAGAGATTTTAGATAACACTCTTGAGAGATTATGAATATCACTCTGTGAGATTCTAAATATCTTTCTTTGGACACAATGCTTGTGTAATGATTATGTTATGAAATGTGTATGCGATGTTTATGCCATGAAATGCTTATGCGATGCTTTCATGATGCAAGTATGATGCTTGTATGATGAGAATGCTTATCTACTGCAATGTATAGCTAATGTTTGTGTTACTTAGCTCCTTTTACCGCTCTAAAATTGATGTAGCTTTAAATCGCTTCCATTCTTCATTTCTCGATTTTGTCTCTAGTATATGCATTCCTCTTTGCGTATTTGTTGTTCCTCGCGAATTCTTTTGCTTGTGCTTCATTTTCCTTATTCCTGCACTATTAGTATCGCATAATAATATGATCATAATATCAAGTACGTGGCATTTGCATTGCCTCAGTCTCATTATTATATACGTGTTCGCAAGTTTATCATTTAATCATTTTCTCAAGCTCACAAGCTTATCACGTAATCTTTTTTTGCGATAAAAGAACTGTATTACCTTCATCCAAATTGTTTATGTTGAACTTTGTCATTGCGACAAGATCGCAGGACGTCTTTACATTTTCATGTAATGACCCATTGATCTTGCCTTATCATTTATTCCGTGGTCTTATTTTGCCTTCTAGTTAAAGGTCTTATTTTGCCACCCCTCATTGCGACAATATGACAGGCCTAAATATTCTTGCGAACATAAAGCCCCATGACATTGCCGTCTTGCGACAAAATCGCCGGGGCGTCGTTACACTTTCATGTAATGACCCATTGATCTTGTCTTATCATTTCTTAGTATTATTGCCTCTGCAGATGTTTTAGTTGCGACAATATGACAGCCTAAATATCCTTGCGAACATAAAGCCCATGACATTGCCGTCTTGCGACGAAATCGCGGGGCGTCCGTACACTTTCATGTAAGGACCCATTGATCTCGTCTTACCCTCGCGTTAGTATTATTGCCTCTGCGGGATCATTGCACAAATATGACAAGCCTAAGTTTCCTTGCGAAAACAAAGCCTCATGACATTTGCGTCTGTTTGACACTCTCCCTAATGGAGGGTGTCGCCCTTATCATCTCCACAGTTGCCCCTTCAAGGAGGCGTACATCGGCCATACAAGGCTAGCTCCTCCCATCCTAGTCTTAACAACAACCAGTTGTTTTTCGCGACCCTCTTATCCCTTATACCTATAGGGTTTATGGTTACAAGGCTGCACCCTAAGTGGAGTTTTCTTGGGCGAGTGCGGATGCGCAAGACTTGTCAAGAGTGGTAAGGAAGTTCCATGCTCCCCCGCACTCTTGACTCAACCGTGTACCTCGGCGCCTTGATCATACGCCGACTCCTTGAAAGAGACCCTCGGTCGCCCAACCGGTATAACCTACATATATAGTTGGGAATCCAAGGTACCTCCTCCGGATAGGCTTTCATGGGCCCCAAATGCATGAACCAGGTTCCGGGGGCGGTGTAACCTTTTCCACGAGCCATGTTAAGAGATACCCCCTTATATGACGCACTTTAGGTCTTACATTTGCCTCTTACGAAATATCATTCGCGAACTAGGGTGTACGCCATAAAGGTTCGTCCCATTCACTCACTTATTCATTTTTGTCGATCCATTCAATCATTCATTTTTTATTATCTATCTCTTCTCATTATCGCATGTCTTCATTCTTTCAATCATTTCTTCATTTCTGTCACTTCCTTCACTTGATTCTTTCATTTAAATCATTTCTTTCATTCATTCTCATAATATCATATCATTTGCGGTTCTTCATTGTTGTTGTCTCTTGCGAAGTATATGATTTGCTTGCTAAGCTATCATCCTTGAAATGTATGGACGTCGCATAAAATATAAATATCTCGCAGCAAAAAGAATTGTGAGAAATGAGATTTGAACCCTTGACACCTCTTGCATATTCTCGCACCATACCAACTGCTCTAACCCTCATTTGTGAGATTAACTTGCGAGATAATCATCAACTTTCTTCTTTGCGAGATAAGCAAAGTCTGTGCGGAATTTCTCATAACAAAAATAAATGTGCGAGAGACAAGAATTGATCCTGCGACCTCCTGCTTGCATTCATGCATCCCGACCAACCGTGCTAGCCAAGCCTCTGCGAAATGTTTCGCGAAATAATCACTTACTTTCTTCTTGCGAAATATACTTCATAAAAACCCATGCGAAAAATACACGTTCGTTGAGATTTGAACTCGCGACCATGAACTCATTAATTTCGCAGGTGACCAACTGTGTTGCCTCTTGTTTGCGAAAGAATGAAACAACCTTGCGAAATTATCCATTTTTTCCCTTCTTTGCGAAGCAAAAAATTCTTTGCGAGGTAGGAGATTCGAACCCGCGACCTTAAGCTCCTCTTGTTCGCTCGTGACCAATTGTGCTACTCCTCCTGTGCGAAAGGATCGCAGAATGCTAATACATGACTTATATTCACCCTTTGATATTCAAGGAAAAAGATGACAAAAATTCTTCGCGAAGGGTAAGACTCGAACTCGCGACCTTATGTTTATACTCTTCGCAAAGTGACCAATTGTGCTAGCTGCTGTTTGTGAAAGAAACACACAATACTATAACTTTATTCACTTCTTCGCTCTCGGAAGTTCAAAAATATGTAAAAGGTGGGATTCGAACTCGCAACCCCAAGCTTATTCTCTTCGCGAATGACCATCTGGGCTACTTGCACGCTTGAAGGAAACACACAATGCTATAGCTTTATTCCATTTTTCCCCTCTTGAAAGTTCAAAAATATTTGAAAAAATATGACTGTGGAGAGATTTGATCTTGCGACATCAAGCTTCTTCGCTCCAACTCAAACCATCTCGTGCGAGCTTCTTTTTGTGATAAAAATCACAAATGTTTTGTTCTTATACTTTTCTTCGTTCTTCCTTAATTTCCTTCAACAATTTTCCTCTTTTCTTTTTCTCCTTAATATGAAATCTTCCATTAAAAAATTAGCTTTCTTCCTTGAATTTTATCACATCAAACCTTTTTTTTTTTTTTTTTTATGTTCTTGAATTGTTGACGGTATTTTCTCTAAATTTTATAGATCTAAATAAAAAGTATGAACAGAATTACTTTTCATGGAAATTTCTCTTAAAGTTTATAGATCCAATTGAATTCATCACCAACAAAGATGTCATTTTTCTAAACTTTCTTGAACCAACAAGATTAGGTCCCACTGCTTTCTAGCGCATATGTAGTTACGGGAAATCCCACACTACACCCCTCACTATATTTTGTAGATCTAAATCTTATTAACGATATGAATTTCAAATATAAGTGCTAGAAATTTAAATAGACACATAAGATTTTTTACGTGGTTCGATCAATATGATCTACATCCACGATTCTTCACTATGATTGTTGAGGTTACATTGGTATTACATTTACAATCTCCATTAATGGATATTTTCTAGAGCTCTAGATCTAGTTTTAGGGGAAGAAGATGATAAAGAAAATAAAGTTTCTCCTCAAAAATATCTCTCTCTTCCTAAAAGTGTTCCCCTTTCTCTCTCCTGCTTCTTCTTTATATAGGATATTACATAGTGGGTGACACTCATATTCTCGTGAGCTCTTTGATAATTTCGCCGCTCTTGCTACCTTCTCGCGAACTCTTCATACCTTTTCTCGTATTTACTTCTTTGGTGTAAATCACATTCGTTATTTTTGATGTTAGTCTGCGACGGTTTCGCAGTGTTGCTAATGACAATATCGCGAGTACGTTGTTGTTGCGATATTCTGATCCTACATTGTGGGTGCGGGGTTGGTTTTGAAAATAAAAACCCGTTGTTTGTGGGTGCGGCGTTGGTATTAGATAAAACCCGACCCACCCGACCCATGTGCAGCGCTAAACGGGTCATTCTGTATTTCTTTTATTTTTACACCCAAATATATTTATCCATCAATTATCAACACTTGGACCTTCTTTTTCTTTCATTCCCCGTGTGGTAAAATGAGTATGCATGAAACACATTTGCTAATAAAAGGTCCCAATGATAAGGGTAATACAGTAATTTGAATAATTAGTATGAGAAACCTAGTCAACTAATCCCCTCCAGTCCGCATCTTTAATTATCTTCCTCTTCTGCGCTCATGTTTTATTCAACAACAAAAATTTCAAATTGTTTATGTCAAGTGGTTAGGGAAGACAATCAGAAGACTTCTAGGTTGATAACGACGGAGTGAATCACTACTCCAAGTAAATCAGTTCATTTGAACTTTCAAGGATTGATTCACTGGGTCGTATCAAGATGGGAGATAAAAAAATTAGTTTGTGTTCTTGATGCTAGTACTAGCAACATATATGGTTTATATCGAATATCGTTCTAACAGGTGACTGAGTCATTTTGTGTATAAAGAGAAGAAAATATTAGATTTGAGAATAGTGGTGACTCACTATGTTGAATGTGTCAGTGACACGGACACTGAGTCGACCTCGATCCGATCCAGATTCCATCGTCTTCTTCATCCAGATCCTCTGCTCCTGTAAGTCTGTAACTCATATTAATTTTCTTTTTCCATTTCACTTCAAATTGTGAAATTCCAATTCCCTGTTCTTTTTTTTTTCCCAGATTCGGGTCAAATATGGATAATTGGGTCGGACCTGGTGAGGTCCATATTCTAGTAGTTCATCTTCTTTACCCATTTCTCTGCTGCTGCAATTTGTTTGCAGTCCGAATCATCTGATCGATTCAGTGGATGATTAGATAAACTTTAAACTGATAATTTGTTCCTTTGATTGTTGTTGATTGAAATTGTTAAACAATTTTTTTAGTTATCTCAAATTATAACTCAATTTGGTGAATAAAAATTCAATTTTATTTTCTCTGCACATTTGTTGTGACAGACATCAATGAGTTTTTTTCATCACATAGGGACTCCCTTTGGTCGTCCAATTAAACAAACATACCACCTGAGATTAAATCCCAAACTGGATTAGATGATTCACCATCTGCTTAATCTTCAACCTTGACCCTAACTCATTCAACCGATCAATACCCATCTAAAATCGTCTTTCCTAGACATCAATTTCATCATCTAATTCTTCTCTGAGCTTTTCATCCAAACCCTAATTTACCTTCTCAGAAACCCTAACTCTGATTCTTCATCAAAACAGTTATACAACATCAATCTAACCAAAACCCTTTGATTCTTTATCCATCAATAACTAGATATACTCATCAATTTCATACAAACCTAATATCGAATCTTAAAACCCTAATTCTATTTCTCTTCAATTTATCATCTCAAACAAATCTCTAACAAATTCAACTTCACAATCACATTCAACCCTTCTTGATTTAACCATCTCACTAAATTCTTAAGAATCACTCACCAACATAATCTCAATCCTCTGAATTGATTCGACAGAAGAAAAGGAGAGGAAGAACAGAAGAAAGAGAAGAAGAAGGAGAAAATAAGAGAAGGAATGAATTCTTCTCGATTGATCCTGGTGATAAGGACAAAGACAAATGCCAAAGGCACCCATAAAATTGATATGGGCAGCCAGGTTGGTCTAAACTTCAAATCAGATAATTTCTTCTTCGTCCGGTATCCGAATGACACGTACGAGTAGTCCATCTCGCATAACTTCTCGAGTTCTATCTAACAGTACTAGTTTCGTATCTATATCGTTGTTAGATTAATTTCTAATAATCAACGTTCGAGTTACACTAATCGAGTCCTTAGAGGCTAAATCATCTCTTGACTAGTCCAATAACGTTGACGAGCTTGAGGGTCTTTACAGAACCGATCCTAGTAAGAGAAAGGGAACCGATCCTAGTAAGGGGTGAAGTACATCAAAGGGAGCCGATCCTTGTATGGGGTGCAACAAGG
Source organism: Papaver armeniacum (assembly GCA_023531295.1). Taxonomy (NCBI): domain Eukaryota; kingdom Viridiplantae; phylum Streptophyta; class Magnoliopsida; order Ranunculales; family Papaveraceae; genus Papaver; species Papaver armeniacum. The sequence continues at coordinate 48,859 of JAJJWW010000309.1, read as the reverse complement.
TTTATAGCAGAAAGGGGAACCGATCCTATGGATATGTGTAACACATATAAGTTAGATACCATATATATGTGGGGAACCGATCCTAGTACCTAGTCAACCGAACTTTTGGGAAGCTAGTGTGACTATGCACACTACTGACATGGAGGTAGAACCGTAAACCCATGATTGTGATTGAATGTTGGTGTGATCAATCACATAGTTCTTGAAAGTCAGATGAACCAATTCTAAACTTGTTTGGAAGTGTGGCAAATCGGTTTCAAGGTTGTAAGTGTGAAAGAGAACTTACAAAGTTAAGATGTCGACAAACTTTGAACACGTCTTTGTGAATGTTTATTTCTATAATTGTTCAAAGATATTCCTTAACGGCTAAGGGAAGAGAATCCCAAGATCGAAACATAAGTAAGTTAAGAATCTTTTAATTAAGGTTATTAATTTTATTTTGTAAGGAAATTACAGAATTAGTAATGTGCATTTACTAATTATATTTTTCGAGAGATTTCGATCGTTATTTTTGGATAGAGCATTTCCAGGAATTATGAAAACCGAATCTGTGCTTTTATGAATATCTTGAGAATATTTTCGGTTTTGGAAATTCCTTGGTGTCCAAACTTCCTTGTCTATAAATACACGAAGTTTGCCTTTCTAGCAAACCAATCCTTCGTAACAACATATTTACTCTTTTGATGTTGTTACTGGTGTAGCCGCCTATTCGGAGAGGAGAGTAACCTAATTACATGAAATCTCTTACGGCCGCTCAATTAAAGTCTTCTTTGGGATTGAGAAGCTCTAGCGCGACCCGTTGGTGGGAAACTAGATAATTGCGGTTTATCTTTGTTTTCGATTGATTTGATTGACTAACGGTGGTTGAAATATGATTGCACCTAGTTTGTTTATTCTTGAGAATCTTCTCTTCTGATATAAGATTCACTCAAACTAGTTCATAGTTTCGACAGGGATCTTTAGACTGTTGTTAGTTCTAAAGACGATCTTGTGATAATCCATTGTTAACAGACTCCGTTCTGTGCGTGATTGATCACAAGAGTTCAAGTGATTGTGTGCAGGTTTTTATTGAAGATTTAAGAAGATTTGAAGACAAAGAAGATATTGAAGATCTGACTTGGGTTTTATAATCTTTGGTGTGCACAATACTTGTTTGGGTAAAAGAGGATCCAATTAATAATCGGTTTATCCTTGTGGTAGATTGGATTGATTAATTGAGTAGATCGGCATCAATACGTTTCCTTGTAATTAAAGGTATTGATTGGCTTAATCTTAAACGATTACCTTTGGGTGATTGAACATAAGATAGATATAAGGACCCGTCGGAGGAGTTTAAGCCTTTGAGCCTTTGTCCGACTCATATCACTTGGTTGAATAGAGTTGATACCAAACATATTTGTTGTTCCTTTACTGTTTGGAATACGAACCAAAGGAATTGTTCCAAGTACGTGACTTATTCACAAGTCGGAGGCGTGGGAATACAGACGGAACTAAGTGAACTATAGGGTTAGTTACTTGGTCTCAACTATACGAAGTTAGGTGTAATTTTGTGCAGCGGCTTAATCCTGAGAGTATTCAATTCTGGACAAGGTCCCGGGGTTTTTCTGCATTTGCGGTTTTCTCGTTAACAAAATCTTGTTGTGTCATTTACTTTTATTTTCCACATTATAATTGTTTTATTATAATTAAAGTAAATCACACAAACGTTAATTCCTATTTACTTGATAAGCAATCCTATTGTGTTTGGTTAAGTCCGAACCTTTGTATGAAGTAAACATACTTCGTTGTTGTATTGTCTCGATCTCGTATCCATAGACGATCACATGAAGTGTGAACCGATTAGTTGCATTATCTCGACTCAGTCCATAGACAATCACTTTCGTAGAAAGGACTTATAGGTAGGAAAAGTTTTAGCTTGAGGTATATTTGGGTACCCTCGCCTTTTCAATTGGTATCGGAAGCGAGGCAAACACGAAAAGATCTAACAATCTGTGTTTGGTGCGATCCAACCTATAAGAATTGAATCTAATGTCTGATTCAGTTAACGTTATGCAAGATTATGAATACTCAAATGTTGAAGATGTTACCACTTCGTTAACTCATGATCCAGGAGTTACGCAAGCATCTATGTCGATCTCTGATGAAAGAGAATAAGCTGATAAAGAGTTGGTAAAACTCATAAAGCCTATACAGTCTCTGTCTTCTAAAGTGATCATTTTAAAGACAGAGTCAAATCTTCTTAAACAGAGATCGAGAAAAAGACATTCAACCGAACTGTCTAGCCAAAGAGAAAATAGATCTCATTTGTCAAACTAGAAGCTCTTGGTAAATCTCTTACAGATAAAGAGACACGCCCCATGATTCTGACTAATGATGTTGTTGTGATTTCTTCTGATGAGGAAACTAAAAGTCCTTGCTCGACTTTTACAGATTGTGACAAAACCGAGTTGATCACATATGAAACAGATCAAGATGATGGTAGTTTTCCTAACTACATCAAGTTATAAGAGGATGAGAAACCAGCTTCTAGATCTACTGATGATTAAACAAAATCTTGTCCAAAGGAAACTTTGAACCGATTCCGTGATGACTCTAAGGAATACAACTTTCAGTCACTTGACAGAAAACTTATACTTCTTCAACATACGGTGGTAAAATTTTTGAAAGAAGTTTCTTGTCTTAAAAAAACGAAAGATTATTCCTCGATGAGAAAGACAGATTATACTACATCCCGATAAGATCAACTCAAAGGAGTCGAGGAAAGAGTTGATAATCGCTTCGCAAAAGGTTCCTCCACACCCATATCAAAACAGATTACGGTTTTGATGAGGAACGACTTGAGAAGGAAGGGAAAGGGCGAATCTACGCAAAAGAAACAATCGGGATTTTCCGATAGTTGTTTCAGATGATCACACTAATGTGAATAATAAGGAAGTCCTTAGAATGAGAAAAACGTATGAAAATCTCATTGAAAGAATTAAGAGAGATCTAGATATCTCCGAGAATTCTCACATTAGTACATTTTCTCCAAATGATCATATCTCTAGAGCTAGAAAAGATCATCATCTTGGGAGAAAATATTTTGGGCAGAAATTCCCTAAAAGAGACATGAACTATGTGTCTGATGTTCACTGTAAGATGGAAAAAGCTTACTCCGATGCAACTTAGTTGTATCGAAATCGTGCACTCTCATCCCATACTGTGCTCTTAATATTGGATGAGAAAAGCACATATAAACAAGGAGCACATGATAAAGAAAGTTTTTTTTTGTTTGATAAAAATGAGATATTGTTGGAATATCTTTCGATTTCATTCTTTAATAAGAAGAGAAGTTCGAAAACATATTCGTATATATTTTCGAAAAAACCGTGGTTCATAAAATCATCTCTTAAGATTATTGTCCTTTCTTGATAAAGATATTTCCTATAACTCGCAGTGTTACAAGGAGTGATAGAAGGGAAGCACGAAAAGTAAGAAACTGTCAAGGGTTTGTCCCATATCGAAGAATCAGGAAGATTGTCTCAAGAAGCGTGTCTGATAATAACTCTGATAGATCTCAAGAAGAAATTAGTCTCTTTGCGATCGATGATTCAAAATCTACCAAGTGGTTCTCCACTGATGATATGCATGAAGTTATGTATGGGTTTGATGAACTCATAAGAAGTCTTTTCTCCTTGATGCAAGAACGAGATGGACTAAAAGAAAATTTAGAGGAGGCAAAAAGTGATCTTGCTAACTTGAAGCTTCGGTTGGAAGATCTTATAAAATTTGAAGTGGTTGCGGACAAGTCTATCGAGACATGCTTTAAGAGTCTGAGCACTGAAGAGACCTCAGTGAATAACAAGAGCACCACTAGAGATTAAATTATTTATTGTATTACTTAATCTAGTATAATAGACATCAATTTTTGATTTCTTTCATTGATTGTATTGGTCTATTATGAATAAAACTATTATGAATAAAATTATTTGATTGGTAATTTTTCTTGTGATAGTTTTTGGTTTACATAGCCTGTGCTTAATTGCTTTTACCTTATTGCTATGTATGTTTATGGGATGTTTGATTTCGGTTTTACTACCTTAATATTATATCTCATATATTGTGAACCCTCATGGTTTGGGTGACTTTTTGATTTAGCGGGATTAAGTTCTAGCCCTAGTAGGTAGGCTTTATCAAAGGATTATGAGGGGTTCTGATAGAAACAATATGTGAAAAAGTCACAATATGTTGAATCGTTTTTGGTTTAGCATAAAAGCATATGTGTTTCGACAGTTTTCAACTTTTGCTTGCAATTGTTAAAACCAGTTTTCAACCTTTCTCTGGTAAAGGTTGAGGTGTGTTGTTATTCTTTTGTTCATGCATAAGGATGACAACGTGGTGATATTTCGATATCAATTCTCCCTGGACGAAGATGCAATCATATTGGAGAAGTGGATGCGAAATTTGAGGTAACAATCTTGTTAGTTAATTATTTTCCTGTTTAAGAAAAGCCTTAGTTTATATTATATATATTTGTTGCTTTTGCTTAACAAAATTTCGGTTCAATTGATATTTATTCCATGATGTGTGTGTGGATGTGTGTTTCAATTGGTTCCGGTTAAGAAAAACTATTGTTATCTTGCTTTATTGTGTGGTATCAATTGTTTAGGCTTACAAAATTTCGGTACAATTGATGTGGGTGTGTGATTCAATTGGTTCTGGTTAAGAAAAACTATTGTTATTTTGCTTTTGTATGGTATCAATCGTTTAGGCTTACAAAATTACGGTGCAATTGCGGTGCTTATAATGTCTATGTTGTTTCAATTGCTTCCGGTTGAGGTGAATAATTATGCAAGTTGATTTATTTTGGTTTGTATGAATTATTTGTGGCTTAACGAAATAATATGTGTACGGGATGAGTTGTTTAGTCCATTTCGATTCCGGATAAGAAACTAAGTTAATTCTGATCTTAGTTAGACTTATCGAAGTGAGGTTTCGGTTATTCAAGTCTAATTGAATGCCTAAACAAGAAATGCTAGTTAACTAACCTAGTATTTGTCTTGTTTAAAATTGAAAGGTCTAAGTTTATGGATAATTAGAACCTGATGAGAAAAATGGAGTTTATCTTTATTTTGGTCTTATCGAATTAAGCGGTTGTTTTTGAACAATCGGTTTAGAAAAGGAACTAATATGCTTAGTTGTTTTTGGTTTACTAAACTAAATTGGAAAATTTGTTTCGGACAATTGTTTCCTTGGTAACATATCAAAATAAGACTACTTGTAGTTTCGGTTTTGATATTGGTTACCAGAACATGATGTGTGGAACCCTCGTGCCTAAATCTACAGGTTTGCAAGTCTATTATGAGATTTGTAAGATTCTTTTCGTGTTGTCCTTTATTTTTTTCGTTTCTTTGTCATTTTTGTGACAAAAAGGGGGAGAAATATATGGAGTAAACAGGTGATGCTGGCATTGATATTTATATTGATTGGCATCGCCAGGGAAAAGAACATTGGTACTTGAATGTTTTTATCTAACGAAAGAGTGAAAGCACAGACTAAAGGGGAGTAACATGTCATATGATTGGCATAACAAAGATGTGTGGATTGAATATCTACTTATCTTCCTTAGGGGGAGTAATAGCTTTGTTATTATAATGTCAACAGCGACATTTTCAAGGATTGAATGTAAGTAGTTTCACTATGCTATTGAATCGGGAATCAAGCGGATTGTAATGAATTATTGTAATTTGTTTATCCATATGATGTAAGAGTTTTGTCACTAAAATTGACAAAGGGGGAGATTGTTAGAGCATGGCTAGGTTGAACCCATCAAGCGTTGGTATGTCAAGTTTGGTTAACATATTTTAGTGAATCAAAACTCATGTTAAGAGTCGCTTGATTATGTACTAGAGTTAAACTTCGTATAGGTTATCTTGAAAGTATTAGGATATGAGACATTACAAGTATTGCGAAGACTTGAAGATGTGAAGAAGAAAGGAGCTACAACGACAACAATCATCCTTCCACTTGAGGTTAGTGATATTTGACTTGAACTGTTTCATTCCCTAACGTATCTTTCAAGTCATGCATATTGAAAACATAACTGTGAATCATATTTGAACTCTAGATAGACATAGTATTAAGGAATACAATACGAGGTTTATTGCTTAACCATTAAACTTTGTAGATAAGATATCGTCATAATCATTTGAATGCTATTGTGATTATGTATGGGTATGAGGTGATGATTTCATCCTAGGGAACAATGTTTACATGTGTTCTAAGGAAGTAAGTTCATAAACTTGTTTGTGAACCGAAAAGGAAATTGCCAGGTGTTATTGGTTTTGTTATTCATTGCATATCTTATGAACAACCAATATGTGTGATAGAGTATAACCGCTCACAACTTGTTGTGTTCTTGGTAGAACTGTTCACAAGGGCCTGACTTATGTATTGGTATAACTTTTATTAGTAAAATCGATCTTAAGTAATCACCTGTGGTATGATCGGATTTTGTATGTCTGACCTTGTAAGGGAAAGGGAACCGATCCTAGTAAGGGGTGAAGTACATCAAAGAGAACCGATTCTTGTATGGGGTGCAACAAGGTTTATAGCAGAAAGGGGAACCGATCCTATGGACATGTGCAACACATATAAGTTAGATACCATATATATGTGGGGTACCGATCCTAGTACCTAGTCAACCGAACTTTTGGGAAGCTAGTGTGACTATGCACAGTACTCACATGGAGGTAGAACCGAAACTTGTTTTGGTAGAACCATAAACCCATGATTGTGATTGAATGTTGGTTTGATCAATCACATAGTTTTTGAAAGTCAGATGAACCAATTCTAAACTTGTTTGGAAGTGTGGCAAATCGGTTTCGAGGTTGTAAGTGTGAAAGAGAACTTACAAAGTTAAGATGTCGACAAACTTTGAACACGTGATGTGAATGTTTATTTCTATAATTGTTCAAAGATATTCATTAACGGCTAAGGGAAGAGAATCCCAGGATCGAAACATAAGTAAGTTAAAAATCTTTTAATTAAGGTTATTAATTTCATTTTGTAGGGAAATTACAGAATTAATAATGTGAATTTACTAATTAGATTTTCCGAGAGATTTCGATCTTTATTTTTGGACAGAGCATTTCCAGGAATTATGAAAACCGAATCTGTGCTTTTATGAATATCTTGAGAATATTTTCGGTTTTGGAAATTCCTTGGTGTCTAAACTTCCTTGTCTATAAATACACGAAGTTTGCCTTTCTAGCAAACTAATCCTTCGTAACAACGGATTTACTCTTTTGTTGTTGTTACTTGTGTAGCCGCCTATTCGGAGAGGAGAGTAACCTAATTAGGCGAAATCTCTCACGGCCGCTCAATTTAAAGTCTTCTTTGGGATTGAGAAGCTCTAGCGCGACCCGTTGGTGGGAAACTAGATAATTGCGGTTTATCTTTGTTTTCGATTGATTTGATTGACTAACGGTGGTTGAAATATGATTGCACCTAGTTTGTTTATTCTTGAGAATCTTCTCTTCTGATATAAGATTCACTCAAACTAGTTGAGTTTCGATAGGGATCTTTAGACTCGTTGTTAGTTCTAAAGACGATCTTGTGATAATCCATTGTTAACGAGACTCCGTTCTGTGCGTGATTTATCACAAGAGATTCAAGTGATTGTGTGCATGTTTTTATTGAAGATTTAAGAAGATTTGAAGACAAATAAGATATTGAAGATCTGACTTGGGTTTTATAATCTTTGGTGTGCACAATACTTGTTTGGGTAAAAGAGGATCCAATTAATAATCGGTTTATCCTTGTGGTACATTGGATTGATTAATTGAGTAGATCGGCATCAATACGTTTCCTTTTGATTAAAGGTATTGATTGGCTTAATCTTAAACAATTATCTTTGGGTGATTGAACATAAGATAGATCTAAGGACCCGACTAAGGAGTTTATGTTAAGATAAACAGAAGAGCCTTTGTCCGACTCATATCACTTGGTTGAATAGAGATGATACCAAACAGATTTGTTGTTCCTTTACTATTTGGAATACGAACCAAAAGAATTGTTCCAAGTACGTGACTTATTCACAAGTCGGAGGCGTGGGAATACAGGTGGAACTAAGTGAACTATAGGGTTAGTTACTTGGTATCAACTATACGAAGTTAGGTGTAATTTTTTGTAGCGGCTTAATCCTGAGAGTATTCAATTCTGGACAAGGTCACGGGGTTATTCTGCATTTGCGGTTTCCTCGTTAACAAAATCTTGTTGTGTCATTTACTTTTATTTTCCACATTATAATTGTTTTATTATAATTAAAGTAAATCACACAAACGTTAATTCCTATTTACTTGATAAGCAATCCTATTGTGTTTGGTTAAGTTCGAACCTTTGTATCAAGTAAACATACTTCGTTGTTGTATTGTCTCGATCTCGTATCCATAGACGATCACACGAAGTGTGAACCGATTAGTTGCATTGTCTTGACTCAGTCCATAGACAATCACTTTCGGAGAAAGGACTTATAGGTAGGAAAAGTTTTAGCTTGAGGTATATTTGGGTACGCTCGCCTTTTCAACTCTGTCTATAGGGTTGAAATGACACTTTTGCCCCTTATCCAAATTTCACCATCTACACTATCTTTCTCTTCTTTATATGCCTGCATATGTTGGTAAAGAAATTGAATACTATAATGAGGAAATTTCTATTGGGGAAGATGAAAATGAGCTGGGTGTCATTGAGGAAAGTTTGTAAGCCTAAGAAAGCTAGTGGTCTGGGAATTAAGAACTTGAGACTAGTAAACCAATCATTAATAGCATTACGGAACGCAAAGAAAAAAAAAGTACTTTGGAGGAAGATAGTCTGTGACAAAATGGTACTAATCATAAGTATATAATTGCAATTGGTAAAGCTACCATTGGGAGAAGTATGTGACTGATGATTACGAAGACAAGAGATGCTTTGTAGGAGTTTGTTGAGCTAAAAGTCAGGAGAGGTACTGAGATTAGATTTTGGTTTGCTGCGTGCTTTGAAAGGACTGCCTTTATGTTAGAGCACTGCTCGGTCGAACTCGCAAGCGTTTCTATCTCAAGCTTGTTTGTCAAGTTTAGTTGCCAAAACTATAAGTCTTGATTTCTAGTCTACTTATAGTTAAGTCTCAGACTAGGATAAAAAGTGTAGTTGAGCTCTTGACTCCACGGCGATCATTATACAAAGACGAAGAACTACTCAAGGAACTGGTGGAACTTCATCGACTAAAAGGTATGTGAAGACTTGAACTTATCTATCACTCAAAAGTCTATTTACTCTATCTCCTATCTTGAGACAAAAGTCATACTGCTATATAGACTTCGATTATACACATTTGCTATTTCGAGCCGAGTTTATCTCGCTTATCTATTTCTCGAAATATGTGTTGGTAAGCTTTTTCTTTGGCCAATTTCATCTTTACAAGTGACGAAAGTCATGTTGATTATTTCAATATCTTGAAAATCGCTTTGATGAAGAATAGTGTGTGAGTAACCTCTATTTAACATCCTTAAGAATGTTTCAATGATTGAAATGAGAGTTTAGAATATATAACCTTGAATGGATATAAACATTGTATGTGAACTCATACGTGTGTAAGTCCAAAATCCTTGAACCAAAGTATGCGTACTTTGCTTCTCAAGATAGTCGGAACTAAAGTTCGCGTACCTGTACGCGTACTGTCGGAAGTTCATGTCCCGTGAATTTCTGCTGGAGTTTGTAAACTGAAAACAAACTTAAACCGGGTACTTAAGAATGCGTACCGGTATGCATACTTGAGTAGGTTATTTTCTAAAAAACGGTTTATTCGTGAACTTAAACTTATATAAACTAAGGAATGCATATTTGCAAACCGTGGCTGTAAAGTTCATGAATTGATTCGAGTGAATCAAAATCGTTTTTTGCTTCGATTGTGTCTTGTATACTTCTATGAGATCAAAACAATTGAACAACTCTCTAACTAGTTCTTTTGAGTCATTTGAACTAGTTATGGTGAAGATGAATATGGTTAATATGAAAGTGCTCATATGGCTAACCATTTGGTTAACTACTGTTGAACCAACTAGGTGTACACGTTTAGGTACGGTTACACAAACCTAAATGAACGTGCATTTCATTTGTGTATAACAAGCTAAGTTCGATCTAACGGTTGAAAGATATTATCTTGAATCTAATTAGGTTTTCATCTAATGGTGAATATTGAATGCTTTGTTACCAAGGTAACTTAGATTGCAAACCCTGATTTGGAAGACTATATAAAGGAGAACTCTAGCAACTGGGAAACCTAATCCCCACACCTTCTGTGTGATACTAGTTGTATAAGCTAGAGTCGATTCTTCTTTAACCTTAGGTTTCTACCGAGACCCCGTAGGTTAATGACTTGAAGACTTCATTGGGATTGTGAAGCCAGGCCTAATTATTTTCTCTGTAGTTGCGTGATCTGATGTTGTTGTTTCTATCGTATTGAGTACAATCGTAAGATTGGATTGAGATTAATTTCTCCGATAGGCAAGTTATAAAAGTAGTCACAAACACCTTCGTCTCATCGTTTGTGATTCCACAATATCTTGTTTCGCTAGTCGATTAAGATAATTGTGAGGTGATTGATAATTCTAGGCTGTTCTTCGGGAATATAAGTCCGGGTTATCAATTGGTTCCTGTTCACCTTGATTTATCAAAAGACGGAACAAAACTCGTAGGTATTTTTGTGGGAGACAGATTTATCTATTCCTGTAGACTTTTCCGTGTGATACAGATTTTTTTATTAAAGTCTTCGACTTTGGGTCGTAGCAACTCTTAGTTGTGGGTGAGATCAACTAAGGGAATCAAGTGCGTAGTATCCTGCTAGGATCAGATACGTAAGGAGCGCAACTGTACCTTGGATCAGTGTGAGATTGTTGGGGTTCAACTACAGTCCAGACCGAAGTTAGTTTGTAGTAGGCTAGTGTCTGTAGCGGCTTAATACAGTGTTATTTCAATCTGGACTAGGTCCCGGGGTTTTTCTGCATTTGCGGTTTCCTCGTTAACAAAACTTCTAGTGTCTATGTTGTTTCTTTTCCGCATTATATTTTGATATATAATTGAAATATCACAGGTTGTGTGTTGAATCAATCAATTGGGAAATCCAACCTTTGGTTGTTGATTGAAATTGTTTGATCCTTGAACATTGGTCTTTGGTACCATTCAAGTTAATTTCTCTTGTATTCAATTAGACTCGCAGATTTCTATTTGCTTGAGTAAGTATTGAATCGAGAATTGAGATATAACTCTTTGATATACTTTTCATTAATATTGAGTCTGACTGTCTAGTTGATTCTCTTAAAAGTATATTGGAGTTGGTCCATACAGATTGCTAAGCGAATTAGTGGGTGAGGTTGTTATACCCGCCACTTTTTCACTTTAATCAAAATATCCTAGACAGTTTAACATAAGTCGGAAAAATAATTGTTGTGTAGCTGGAGTTATGGGTTCTTCATGGTCGTTATCTTTCAAAAGACTGTTAAATCCTACTAAGAGAGTAGATTTGCTGAGTTTGAGAGACGATTTAAATTCAGTGACTCTGCAGTCGGGGGTAAAAGACTTTATAAATGGTGGCTTAACTGCTTCAAAGATGTATACAACTTTATGTAAAGTGCAAAACCAATGGGAGTATGCAGGTCTAGTTGAGGTTCAACATATACTCCTGAGATATTATTTCTTCTATGGGCTTCTCTTCTTAACTCTATTCCTACAAGACTAATGTTGCAGCAAAGAGGGGAAAGCATAACTGGTACTAGGTGTGCTCTGTACGACAATGAGGAAGATTCCCTGCAACACGTATTCGTTCATTGTTCTTGGGATAGTAAAATTTGGAGGTATTTCATTTATTCATGCAAGGTTCTTGGGGTGATGCCTTTTAATGTGGCTTCTTTACTGAAAATCTGGAAATCATTGAGATTTAAGGACAACATAAAAGATATTTGGTCTCTTCTTGTGTTTGCAATTATATGGGTGACTTGAAAAGAAAGAAATTGAAGAATACATGGGGAGAAGGTTAAATATGAGGAGGAGATCAAGTTCATCATCAAATAAACTTTTTATTTGTGGGCTTATAACATGAATTCTTTTAATCATTACTCGATCCCGCAAGTCCTGACACACTAAGGGACATAGTGCGCGAATAATCTTATGTGTTTCCCCAAAGGGTTCAATGAACTCAGTTGTGTAATTTGTAAATTCTGTGCATATTCTTCTTTTTGATATATCCTTCTTCTTTCTAAAAAAAAACCGAGGAAAGAAAAAAAACATTAATCTGTTACCAAAAAAAAAAGAGAAAATTCTTAGTAATAAAATAAAAATGCACACTTTGATGTTTATCGGGACGACCGAAGGGAGTCCCTTCTATACTGTCACTATGGGGCCTAAAAATGCATTGCTTGTGATGCTTTTTTTTCATTTTTAATTGATTCAGTTGAATGGGTATTGGTCGTTTTTTCTCGAAATTGAGTCAACAATCGGAGAGATATCGTCCCCGACTACGGTTAGGAGCGATGAAAAAGAATGGAAGTCGACCTGTGATGGCTAATACGGCATGAAAATAGCCAAAAAACAGTCACCTAAACTTTTAATTTTAATCTTGATCGTTGATTGCAAACAAAATTCAGCCGTCAGGTCTAAAACTGTTACACAAATGTTACCAAATGTGTTACAAAATTGTTACAATGTAAGTGTTAGACGAATATAACGCTTATAAATGTTATAAAATGTCTGTTACAGATATTTTTGCAACAACTGTTACAAATTGCGTCACAAAAACAAACCCCCTACTTTTGTCGTCCCAGCATTGCTGAAGCAGGAAAAAAAAGGAAAGCGAAATCAATAGTGAATTACTAAGATTACTACGAAATTATCATTTAAAATTACAATAATATGGATTGTTTTGTTTTATATGAATTCAGTAACTCCATATAATTTAGTAACCCATGTAGCAAAGGTTAGCGCAATTACGCAGTAGCTGAACTGCCCAAGGATAATGAATGACTGCCCAAGGATAATGAATGGAAAATCGGGGATAGAGATCTAGTGGTTATTTCAATTATTAAGCACTCATTATACGATGCATCTGTTTCTCACTTCCATTATCGTCATCGAGAAGATATACACGTGTTGTCCCTTTCTCTCTCTTGAAACCCCCTTTCTCTCTTTGAAACGAAAACCCTTTTTTCAGTCGCCTCCTCCTGCTCAGATCGGCTCTTTTCGAGCAGATCTGAGCAGCCATGTCTCTCTGTTGTAACCCTTTAATTTATGTCCTCGTTTCTGTTCTTAATGTATTAGGCGTTTTTTTTTTTCGGATCTGGTCTGTGCATTTTTGGGTGTTTTTATTTGGAACTTCGATTGTAACTGTGTGTGTGGCTTGTAATCTGATGAAGAATAGAGATCAAAGCATACCACCTTTTTCAGCTCGATTTTACAAGCAAATCACGGCAACAACAGCATCTCCGGTTTCTATGAGTAGATCGTCTCCGATCCGAAGCTCTAGATGTTATCTTAATCCTCTCCTGGGGTTTCCCTGTGATCTAATTTTAATTAGTTCATGTTTTTATTCGGCTGTTAGGTTTACTTTTATCATTATCAGGTCTTCTTTGTTACTATCTCATGTGGGTTTTGTAATCTTATCTGTAATGGGTTTCTTTCGTTTGGGTCACGATCTGATCGAAAATAGCTTCAAGATTAGTTATGATCTTCTCCGGCAGATACAGGAGTTCCGACGATTTATGAGGCGAGTTCATTGTTTTTCAACCGGAAAAAGTTCAGCTAAATCATCTTGTAGTTGTGATCATCAGAATATCTTAAAAAATTGTTCTCGGGCTGTGGATTATGCATCACCGATCCAAGCTCTCCCATATGTAAGTGGGTGTTACGGTTAAAGCTACCGGTTATCTGGGATTCTATTACCTGTGATTCTGTCAACTGAGATTCCGCTACTAGAGATTCGTTGCATGGTCCTGTGTGAGACTAATTTGCGGTCTGTCATGTATGTTGTTGTTAATGTCATGTATCTTTCGGGTTAACACCTGTTTATCTATTAAAAAAAAATAAAAAAATCAGAGTTGCATGGTGTCCCTTACCTAACTTGTCACAAACTAGCTCAGTTACCCTTGTTTGCTGCTGATAATGATCAGGAAAAGAAGTTTGCCGCACCACCAAAATTCTCAAATTTTATACCCAAGGGTTGAAAACACAGGTCTCAAGAGAATGTTTTCCTTTCTGCCTAATTAACAATTGGTTGGCAGAAGAACTAAAAATCATATTCTAGTTTTTTTTTGCTAAAAAACACACCAATTTATTAAGAAATCAAAGAGTTACAGATTTCCTTAAGGTTCTCCTTCCTAATAAGATAGTTTAAAAAGGGAGGAAAAGAGACCCAAAGACCCTTAAGACCAAGTTTTGTAGCTCGACGTGCAAGCCGGTCTGCTAGTTGATTGTTCACACGCTTTACATACATTAACTTAAACGACAAAGAACTAGAAATTAAACTCCGACAATGCTCAACAAGGTCACTACTTCTCCAAGCAATATTTGTGTTGGCACCATTACTTGAATCGCACAAGCTGAAAAATAAATACTGACAAAGACGACTTTGGAAAGATGCATCTCCTCTCGCCCAAGAGATAGCCAAAATGAGTGCTGCCTTGGCACTAACCGCATCGACACCAAACCATAGTCCGAACGACATCTTCTTACATTTCTGCAAAGGGCACACCAAATAATACCCAAACCCATATTATAATCTTTAATGGATCCAAAGAATAAACATAAAGTGATCCACATCAGTGCTAGGGATCTTGATAACCACAGTAGGAGAAAAAAAAAGCATGAGACTTAGGAGAAATGTAAGTATTAATCATTCTCTTTATGTCCAAAATAATCTTATTCAGATCTAAAGAAGCTTTCTTGAATATCACGTCACATCTAATTTTCCAGACACACCATAGGACTATGCCACCAATGCTAGGCCAAGACACATTAAATGGGGAAGCCCCTAAAGCATCATCGTGCCAAAACAGAAAGTAGTCATCAATCCAGTCTAGATCAAAGCTGATCAAGTGTTGTAAAGAGAGACCAAACCAAATATGTTTAACCACTTCACAGTCAATAAAAAGATGCATAACAGTTTCCTCATATCTCTGGCAAAGAGGACAAAGATCATCAAATTCAGGATTATAAGACCTAAGCATGGAGTTAACTGGAAGCATGTATGCAAATATTTTCCACAAGAAAAACTTAATTTTAGGCAAACAATCTATATCCCACACTTTCCTCCAGAAAGCAGAATCAGCTGGTAACGAACAGTCATTCACATAAACTCTGTAAGCAGACTTAATGGTAAACTTTCCATTACTAGTGTACGCCCACATTAAGGAGTCATTCTGAAGAAGGTTTAGTCTAATTGTCTTAATCCTAGTAACATCCTCTACTGAGAACAAAGTCGAAAGCAAACTATCATTTCAACTACCATTTTGAATATCAATAAGCTCATTAACAAACACAAATTCACTATGAGAAGGTTGTCCGGCCTTTGGAGGATGCAAGTTTCCGGGAATCCGGTTAGAAGACCAAATACGAGAAGAAACTCCATCATTAATTTTTATGACTGAATTAGCTTTAATAAATTGTACTCCATTTACCATACCTTTCCATATCCAAGAAGAGGAATCAGCCGCTTTGTCAATCTCTAACAAGTTCTGATTAGGAAAATATTTATCTTTCATAAAACGAGAAATTAAGAAATTAGGATTTTTCATAATCCTCCAACCAATCTTACTGATAAAAACTCGATTCATAGCATAAGTGTTTCGAATACCTAAATTATAGATACATATTTGTGTCTTTATTAGTCCCGATAATATATATTGTTGGTGTTTATTTTTGTACTAATTTTGATATTTATTATATTTTGTAGGTACAACAATAAAATCGGTTCTAGTGTATAAAACGGCTAAATACGGACTTGCGCAAAGAATATGGATTTTCGAGTAAATGGGTGGCGGCTAATGAAGTTATCATGAGTAAGAAAATGTGGTGTTTGGACACAAAGCAACTATGTTGGGTCGGGAAATGAAATCCACTTTTGGAATCATATAATATGGCATTACATGAAATATGGAGGTAAAGGAAACTTTTTATTTCCTTGTGACACGTAATGATCATGATGAAGATTTATTATTTTATCATGAAAAAGTGGAAATTTGATGGAGATACGGGATTACAACTATGGGAAGTTGAATAGACATATGGCATGTGCATTTGGAGTAAGTAAGTTGGAGGTGGCGGTGAATTTTGGTTTAACTTAAATATGAGATTCTCTTGAACATGGAAAGTTAGTGCATTAAGGAGGCAACGTTGGCTGAGATGAGATGGAGCATTTCCATTGGGTAATTTTATTATTGTTAAACAAATGTCACATTTCTATTGGGCGGTGCATGTGGTAATGAAAAGAGGAAAATAAGGTTCATTTGAGACCTATATATATATATATGTTGTCGAGAATATAAAAAGGGGGCCAAGAGCCGAGACAACTATAGTTTTGGACCGTTTCTTTTATTTTCTATTTTGTAATGGAAAGCTAGCTCTCTCTATTGGGGCTAAGGAGGAAGCCAATAAATCTTGTAAGAAATTCTAGTACTCTTTAAATAAATATTCTTTTCGAGCTTAAATGTTTTAATTAATCTCTCTTCTTATTTAGCTTCATAATAATTGTTTCGGGTAGTTTAGCTATCGATCTTTTATAAGCGAAGGAGATTATACCGTTTTGGTTTACAACATACGTTGTTATTTATTTTAACTGTAATATTTTCCGAGACATGCGATTGGGTTCAAAACTGTCTTGAGTTATATCACGAATATTGTTTAGAGAGGAATGATGATTTTATATTATTGATTTGGTGGAATCCGAAACCCTAAGTTTTTCTCCCATTAATCATCTTAGCAATTTTTCTTTAGTACTTTTGTTTATTAAGTCTAAAACCAATCTTCAAAAAAAGTCCGAGCGAACGATACTCTACTTACCACTGTTAAAACTACATCAGTTTTTGGCGCCGCTGCCGGGGACTTGTATTTAGGTTTAGGTTTTAGGTTTAGCATTTTTTTTTTTAGGTTTTGTATATATATTTTTGTTTTTATTTTCTTTGATTTTACTTTGGGTATTTTTGCTTTTGTTGTGCAGGTTTGCTTGAAACGAAGGTGAAAAGTTGGACTTGCCATAAAAGGAGAAAAGCCGAAGCTTGTATTTTTGTTAGTTTTTATTTTCCTTATTTTTGAACTTGTATATATTGTTTGTTTATTTTTTTTGTAGTCTATTAAAAAAAAAAAAAAACACGTGCACACACCAATTGCATCGTCAGACTACCGATTTTAGGAAAACTCGTGGATTAGTAAGCTGAACCCGTGCCTTGGGCCTTATGGGAGTTACCAGCTGAAAGTCCACAAACCTCAGCCTCGTACCTTTGGGTATATTTTGTTGTGGTAACCTGAGTCTACCCATTTTAGTCGACCTTGCATTTGCATTTGCACAAAAGAATGTCGAACTGGTATTAAAATAGCCAATACAACGAGTATCCGACTGATTTTCAAAATGGACACTATTACTTTGACCACAAAACAGTGCATAGTGGTTGGGAAAACCAACCTTTTCAAGGTTATGGTTCATACCATGGTGAGCCCAATTACTATTCGCACGTGCAATGTGCCATATGAGCAAGAAAATAAGGAATATTATAGTACTAGTACCTCGTCTTTGGACGACTTAATTAAAGAGTTGAAAACTAGTCCTTATTATGATCCTTCCGTTCCTATTTATCCTCTCGAAGAGTCTCTCAAACTGTTGGTTGTTTCTTCCGGTCCTATTCGTCCTCTAGAAGAGTCCCTCAAGATTTTGGCTGAGAAAACAAATAGGTTTGTGTTAGAGACGAACGAAGGAATTGCTCGAAATAATCTTGACTTCCAATTTAGCCTTAAAAATGAGAATAGTTATTCACATAATCAAGATGACGAGGTTAGAATTGGTAACACTACCTGTTTAGAAGAGGTTCAACCATTTTCATGTTATGATGATTACGATGAGGATAGTGTTGATCAAGAATCTGATAGGCATAGTAATCAGGAATTTGTTACTCCAATTGAGCTTTATAATGATAATATTTCTAGTTCAAATCCAAATAATTTTAATAATTATTCACCTATTCAAAAGGACGAGGATTTGACTAGAGATACTCCCGTTTTAGACGATGTAGTATTTCCTTTTGATTACGAAGCCGAGATTGGCTTAGATGAACGAGTTTATTCTAAGAATAATATTTTAGAGTCTACAGATTTAGAAACAACAGTCTTAGACGAAGAAAATGAACTCGTAGAGCTTTTAAACATGTATGAGGATGTGTCACCTGAATATGACCTCCAAGAAGCAATTGACCATTTTCAGGATTCTGATGATCTAGAAATTAGGGAAATTGTAGCTAGTTTATCTAGAGACACCCAAGACTCTAAGTTTGGGGGTGACTATCATTCTCCATGTGCCTTACCTTTAGCTCTTACAGAGATCCCTCACTTGGGACTTGATATATGTGCCTCAACCATTGTGCCTTCATACTAGTTCATCAGAACCTAATAATGTCCAGGAAGAAGTTCAGTTGTTAGAAACCCATCCTCTGGTTGATGTGGTTTACTCAGGCTATGATACCAAGATTGATTTTGTTTTCCCACCAAATATTTTTCTTCCAAATGTGGGAACGTTTGAATTTGAAATGTGTCAATTATTAAGTTCTGAGACTAAACCTAATTATTTTAGGAAAATAGAATTGACACATTTGCTTAAGAATGACCACCACTCTCATTATGGTCAACTATGTAAGTCAAATCTGATTGACTTAGAGGATCCTCAATTATTCAAGTTGTTATTGTGTGCTTCTAAATTTTTCCAAACCTTAGAACCTGATATTTCATTTGAGACCTATATATATATATGTTGTCGAGAATATAAAAAGGGGGCCAAGAGCCGAGACAACTATAGTTTTGGACCGTTTCTTTTATTTTCAATTTTGTAATGGAAAGCTAGCTCTCACTATTGGGGCTAAGGAGGAAGCCAATAAATCTTGTAAGAAATTCTAGTACTCTTTAAATAAATATTCTTTTCGAGCTTAAATATTTTAATTAATCTCTCTTCTTATTTAGCTTCATAATAATTGTTTCTGTAGTTTAGCTATCGATCTTTTATAAGCGAAGGAGATTATACTGTTTTTGGTTTACAACATACGTTGTTATTTATTTTAACTGTAATATTTTCCGAGACATGCGATTGGGTTCAAAACTGTCTTGAGTTATATCATGAATATTGTTTAGAGAGGAATGATGATTTTATATTATTGATTTGGTGGAATCCGAAACCCTAAGTTTTTCTCCCATTAATCATCTTAGCAATTTTTCTTTAGTACTTTTGTTTATTAAGTCTAAAACCAATCTTCAAAAGAAGTCCGAGCGAACGATACTCTACTTACCACTGTTAAAACTACATCAGTTTTTGGCGCCGCTGCCGGGGACTTGTATTTAGGTTTAGGTTTTAGGTTTAGCATTTTTTTTTTAGGTTTTGTATATATATTTTTGTTTTTATTTTCTTTGATTTTACTTTGGGTATTTTTGCTTTTGTTGTGCAGGTTTGCTTGAAACGAAGGGGAAAAGTTGGACTTGCCATAAAAGGAGAAAAGCCGAAGCTTGTATTTTTGTTAGTTTTTATTTTCCTTATTTTTGAACTTGTATATATTGTTTGTTTATTTTTTTTGTAGTCTATTAAAAAAAAAAAAAACACGTGCACACACCAATTGCATCGTCAGACTACCGATTTTAGGAAAACTCGTGGATTAGTAAGCTGAACCCGTGCCTTGGGCCTTATGGGAGTTACCAGCTGAAAGTCCACAAACCTCAGCCTCGTACCTTTGGGTATATTTTGTTGTGGTAACCTGAGCCTACCCATTTTAGTCGACCTTGCATTTGCATTTGCACAAAAGAATGTCGAACTGGTATTGCAATAGCCAATACAACGAGTATCCGACTGATTTTCAAAATGGACACTATTACTTTGACCACAGTGTGCATAGTGGTTGGGAAAACCAACCTTTTCAAGGTTATGGTTCATACCACGGTGAGCCCAATTACTATTCGCACGTGCACAGGCCATATGAGCAAGAAAATAAGGAATATTATAGTACTAGTACCTCGTCTTTGGACGACTTAATTAAAGAGTTGAAAACTAGTCCTTATTATGATCCTTCCGTTCCTATTCGTCCTCTCGAAGAGTCTCTCAAACTCACAATTTGTTTCTTCCGGTCATATTCGTCCTCTAGAAGAGTCCCTCAAGATTTTGGCTGAGAAAACAAATAGGTTTGTGTTAGAGACGAACGAAGGAATTGCTCGAAATAATCTTGACTTCCAATTTAGCCTTAAAAATGAGAATAGTTATTCACATAATCAAGATGACGAGGTTAGAATTGGTAACACTACACTGTTTAGAAGAGGTTCAACCATTTTCATGTTATGATGATTACGATGAGGATAGTGTTGATCAAGAATCGATAGGCATAGTAATCAGAATTTGTTACTCCAATTGAGCTTTATAATGATAATATTTCTAGTTCAAATCCAAATAATTTTAATAATTATTCACCTATTCAAAAGGACGAGGATTTGACTAGAGATACTCCCGTTTTAGACAATGTAGTATTTCCTTTTGATTACGAAGCCGAGATTGGCTTAGAGGAACGAGTTTATTCTAAGAATAATATTTTAGAGTCTACAGATTTAGAAACAACAGTCTTAGACGAAGAAAATAAACTCGTAGAGCTTTTAAACATGTATGAGGATGTGTCACCTGAATATGACCTCCAAGAAGCAATTGACCATTTTCAGGATTCTGATGATCTAGAAATTAGGAAAATTGTAGCTAGTTTATCTAGAGACACCCAAGACTCTAAGTTTGGGGGTGACTATCATTCTCCATGTGCCTTACCTTTAGCTCTTACAGAGATCCCTCACTTGGGACTTGATATATGTGCCTCAACCATTGTGCCGTTGCCTTCATACTAGTTCATCGAGAACCTAATAATGTCCAGGAAGAAGTTCGGTTGTTAGAAACCCATCCTCTGTTGATGTGGTTTACTCAGTGCTATGATACCAAGATTGATTTTGTTTTCCCACCAAATATTTTTCTTCCAAATGTGGGAATGTTTGAATTTGAAATGTGTCAATTATTAAGTTCTGAGACTAAACCTAATTATTTTAGGAAAATAGAATTGACACATTTGCTTAAGAATGACCACCACTCTCATTATGGTCAACTGTGTAAGTCAAATCTGATTGACTTAGAGGATCCTCAATTATTCAGGTTATTATTGTGTGCTTCTAAATTTTTCCAAACCTTAGAACCTGATATTTCAGATCTTACTTATGAGGAGGTGCATCCCATGAAAATATTTTATTTAGACCCCTTTATAGAACCTAAACCTGAACCACAACTAGATGTAGTTGTCTTAAACAGAAAACTAGGCAAGGGTGTGCTATGTTTATTCTTGGTTTGTTGCAGTTTCCTTTTATCTGTGTTAACACTTTTTGATGCAGATGATCCACAGTTGTTTCGGTTATTTCTTTATGATATGAAGTGATTAATTCTTTCTTATGTCTGGCTGAAGACGTTAAACTTAGCACTTCTTGGGAGGTAACCCATGCTCATGCAACACGGTAATATCTTTTCTTAACTCTTTTGCTTCAAATGGTAACAGTTTCTCCTTGTTCATGTTTTTAATTTCATCTTTAGAACATTGAGGACAATGTTAGATTTAAGTTTGGGGGTGTGGGAGAAACTTTTTAGTTGCAATAAATAAACTCCAGAGCCTAGAAATTTATGTTTATTAAGGATGGCACTAACCAATCTAAGTGGATGGAATCATTTTGGTTGTAGGAGTTGAGGAACCAATCTGATTAGATGGAAACATCTAAAGAGTCTATTCATAAAAGCACAGAGCTCAGGTGTTAGAATTAAAGAAAAAACATGGTAGTTTCGCCATATCTCGTTGAATCCTTTTCACTTCTATTTTTTGTTTGTTTTCTTCAAAATATGTTTGTCTAAGTGATTAGGTGGGGCTCACGATTCAAGTTGTTACCACTGCTAGGGTGAAATAGAGTGATTGAGATTAAAAAAAAAAAAAAAAAAAAAAAAAAAAAAAAAAATTGAGACTGGACCATCTGGCCAACCGGAATAAATTCAATAAAGTCGACCACTTGGAACCCTTGTATATGCCAGTTGTGTTGACCTAGAGTTAGGATTATCGACCACCGGTTCCCTTGTATATGCCGGTGTGTTGATATTAGTCCAGACCAGTATCTCAGTCCATTAGGATAGGTTCGTTTTGGCAGTGGCCTTCAGACAGATATGAGAAACATTGTTCACCTTGGTCAACATCAAAACCATCTACGTTTTTCTCTATATCCATCTTCTTAATCTATCCATGTGATTGGTTGACTCCGGTTATGATGTCTAGAAACTATCTGAGTAGAGCTCTGTGACTTATATATGAATTTTAGTATGCTTGAGTGCAAACTCGTGTACAAAGAATTGAATTTCGCATCGGGGTACTTCCTCCGTAGTCAATAAGTATGCCAACCAAGGAGATTCTTTAGTGCCTTCCAAGGTTAACGTAGATAGTTAGGGTCTGGAGTAAAGGTTTTGTGGGTATATCTCTTGTAAACCCTCCCGAGACTATAACTCGGCCACTAGGGCCACCTAGGGGTTTAAAGGCTTATTGCATGCGCTAAATGCAATCGACGATGCCTGCGACAGTGAGTTAGGATTTTATTTTATTAGTTTTGCTCGGGACTAGCAAAATATAGGTTTGGGGGTATTTGATAGATACATATTTGTGTCTTTATTAGTCCCGATAATATATATTGTTGGTGTTTATTTTTGTATTAATTTTGATATTTATTATATTTTGTAGGTACAACAATAAAATCGGTTCTAGTGTATAAAACGGCTAAATACGGACTTGCACAAAGAATATGGATTATCGAGTAAATGGGTGGCGGCTAATGAAGTTATCATGAGTAAGAAAATGTGGTGTTTGGACACAAAGCAACTATGTTGGGTCGGGAAATGAAATCCACTTTTGGAATCATATAATATGGCATTACATGAAATATGGAGGTAAAGGAAACTTTTTATTTCCTTGTGACACGTAATGATCATGATGAAGATTTATTCTTTTATCATGAAAAAGTGGAAATTTGATGGAGATACGGGATTACAACTATGGGAAGTTGAATAGACATATGGCATGTGCATTTGGAGTAAGTAAGCTGGAGGTGGCGGTGAATTTTGGTTTAACTTAAATATGAGATTCTCTTGAACATGGAAAGTTAGTGCATTAAGGAGGCAACGTTGGAAGAGATGAGATGGAGCATTTCCATTGGGTAATTTTATTATTGTTAAACAAATGTCACATTTCTATTGGGCGGTGCATGTGGTAATGAAAAGAGGAAAATAAGGTTCATTTGAGACCTATATATATATGTTGTCGAGAATATAAAAAGGGGGGCCAAGAGCCGAGACAACTATAGTTTTGGACCGTTTCTTTTATTTTCAATTTTGTAATGGAAAGCTAGCTCTCTCTATTGGGGCTAAGGAGGAAGCCAATAAATCTTGTAAGAAATTCTAGTACTCTTTAAATAAATATTCTTTTCGAGCTTAAATGTTTTAATTAATCTCTCTTCTTATTTAGCTTCATAATAATTGTTTCGGGTAGTTTAGCTATCGATCTTTTATAAGCGAAGGAGCTTATACCGTTTTGGTTTACAACATACGTTGTTATTTATTTTAACTGTAATATTTTCCGAGACATGCGATTGGGTTCAAAACTGTCTTGAGTTATATCACGAATATTGTTTAGAGAGGAATGATGATTTTATATTATTGATTTGGTGGAATCCGAAACCCTAAGTTTTTCTCCCATTAATCATCTTAGCAATTTTTCTTTAGTACTTTTGTTTATTAAGTCTAAAACCAATCTTCAAAAAAAGTCCGAGTGAACGATACTCTACTTACCACTGTTAAAACTACATCACTAAACCACCATTTAATTTGGACCTACCTATATCCCCCCAGGAACGAAAATAAGAGGCTCTTTTGGGATTCTTTTTAGACCACCAGAAAGTTCTCTGAATGGAATCAATTTTAGAGGTAATGGTCTTCGGAAGAGGGAAACATGCCATATGATAAACTGCTAAGCTAGACAACACATGCTTAGTAACAACCGTTCTCCCAGCCACATTGAGATTAGTCTTTTTTGTGTTACTTAATCTAGAGTATAGGTTATCTATAAGAAAGTTAAAAGCTCTGGTTTTATGTTTTCCAACAAAAAGGGGAGTCCCTAGATACCTTTCAGAATTACTAAGGAATTTCATCTTAAGAGTTTTAGCCAAAATTTTAATATGCTTATGATGCATTTTCTTGCTAGTTATAAATCTAGACTTCTCAAAATTAATTGCCAGACCTGAAGCCTGAGCAAAGGTATCAATAATCTTGAGGAGGTTCTTCGCATAACAGACAGAAGCCTTGCAAAACAGCATACAATCGTCAGCAAAAAAAAGATGAGAGATACAAGGGCTGTCCTTTTTAAATCTGAAGCCTTGTATCAACAATTCATCCTCTGCTTTCACCAACAATTGAGACAAAACTTCCATACAAAGAATAAAAATGTAAGGCGAAAGACAGTCTCCTTGTCTTATGCCGCGAGAAGGGTAAAAGGGGTCACTGGGAGAACCATTCACCAAGACAGAATATGAAACAGTACTAATACATTGAGATATCATCTGACACCATTCATCTGAGAACCCCAGTTTTTTAAAAACATCTAGAATGAAGGACCACTCCAACCTATCAAAAGCTTTAGAAAGATCAAGCTTAATAGCTAAATAATCATTCTTGGAGCTTTTCTTTTTCCTTTTAAAGGAATGCAGAATTTCATAAGTAATAACGACATTATCATGAATTTGACGGTTGGCAACAAAGGCAGACTGGAAAGGCGAAATCAAACTATCGATAAGGGGTTTCAAATGATTCGTTAAGATTTTAGAGATAATTTTATAAACAGAATTTGATAAGCTAATAGGCCTGAAGTCATGGGAGAAGAAGCATTTTTATCTTGGGAATTAATGCAATGTAAGAGAAATTAATCTGTTTTAAAAGAAATGCTTTTTGAAAAAGTTTTGAACATGCGAAACTACCTCAGTTTGCATAATATCCCAGTTATCCTGAAAGAAACCTGCCTGGAAACCATCAGGCCCCGGTGAGCTCCATGAAGCAAGACTATTAACCGTATCTGTAATCTCCTGATAGGTAGGTATGGCAATCAAAGAGGAATTAACTTCATCATTGATAATGGGTGTAACATATTTTAGAGTATCCTCAATAACATTTGTAGGATCAGAATATCGCAACCTCAATACTTCGCGAGAGTAATAAACGACAGCATCACGAAGGAGTCGCGGGGAAGTAAACTAAATGACGCAATGGATGACGACAGCCAGAACACGAGGAAGATGTGAAAATCTGGCGAAGGTTAAGAGTGTCGCGAGGACGAACACTTATACACTTGCGACACTTCGCGAGTTATTCCCGAAAATAAAGGACGGCTTAGGCGTCATCCAATGTGTACTATCCTACATAAAGGGGTGAGTAAGTCTCTGTTGTAGGAGAGTTCTTTTTGAATTGTTAAGCAAGTAATTAGAGAGAGAAAATTAAGAGTGATTGTAATTTCTTTTGCTCTGTTCTACCTTCCTCTTTGTAAACATTTCAAGAAAATAATCAATAAAATCTATAGTTATTCATCTTCAAATGGATTAATTGAGTAAATTCTAGTGAGGGGTGTAGTGTGGGATTTCTGCAACTACATATGCGCTAGAAACAGGGGATTGAAACAGGGATTGAAGATAAAAGATTGCGGCTAAAATTATCCGAATCAAGAAAATGAGAGAGAAAATGTTAAATCGATGAAGTAGAGAAGTTAAAAAACAAGGAATATGATGAAAATACGGAGTACAAGTACAATTACAAAAGCAATGATTAATGAATTTCATGAAAACATCGGAGGAAGAATACATAAACGAGATTTTGAAGGAAAGAAGATTATAGATGGGGAGAAGACATCGTCTTTGAAAGAGTGGGAAAAGCGAAAAATAACATTCACAAAGCAGAGAGGTACCTAAAGAGGGTTTGAGCCATACATCCCCATTAGTGATCACAATAAATGCATGCAAAAATGGAGAAGAACCGGCAAAAGCAGCGGAAGTATGGGCAGTAAATAGAACTTTGGTGGATATAGGGAGTTTGGTGAGCATCATGTTTTACCATACTTACAAAAATTAGGATATAAAGATGAAGAAATGATTTCCCCAGCGTATTATATCCATGGTTTTGGTAAATCTATAACAAAACCTAAAGGAGAGGTAAAATTACGAATTCTGCTTGGAGAAATTGAAACACAGGTGACATTGAGTGTAGTGGATATGGAATCGCCATACAACGTGTTGTTAGGGAGGCCATGGGTACATGTAATTAAGGCTGTAGCGTCAACATTTCATCAGCGTATCAAGTTTCCTATGCCAACTGGAATTGGTGAAATCAGAGGAGATATTGATAAAGGGAGAATATATCATCAAGACGAAGTAAAGCATTATGAAGAACGAGTGAAGAAGCGAAAAGATCGCAAGAAGATGGTAAAAGCATCTAAAAAAGAAGAAGAATTTAAAATTTGCATGATAAGAGCAAAATAAGGAAAAGGAATACCTAGCGCAATCTCGCAGGATAAGGAAATGAAATGACCAACCCCTATGGGAGAACCGAAAGCTAGCTATATCGTAGTAGAACAAACAAAAGAAGTGAATGTTGGAACTGAAGAAGAGCCCAAGATGTTAAAAATTGGGACTAAAATGGAAGTAGATGAAGAAAGAAGAACTATTGATTTGCTGCGAGATTATAAAGATATTTTCGCGTGGGATATGGATGAAATGCCTGGTATAGATCCATCTGTGGCTTGCCATAAATTGGAAATTGACAGAAATGTAAGACCATTCAAACAAAGAATTAGAAAGATCGCAATAGCATATCATCCTCAAATAGAAGAAGAATTGCAGAAAATGCTAGATGCAGGAATCATTAGACAAGCAAAATATCCCGAATGGATAGCAAATATGGTTATAGTCCCAAAGAAGAAAAAAGGGATAAGAATTTGTATAGATTTTACCGATCTAAACAAAGCTTGTCCTAAAGATAGTTTCCGTTACTGATATTCCGCAATTGGTTGAAGCGGCGGCAGGAAACGAAAGGATATCATCTCTTGATGGATATAAAGGTTACAATCAAATTCCTCTCGCCGAAGAAGATCAAGAACATACTGCTTTCTTCGCTCCAAGAGGATTATACTGTTATACAAAAATGTCGTTTGGTTTGCGAAATGCCAAAGCAACATACCAAAGAATGGTAGAAAAGGTGTTCGCGAGATGGATACACAAAACATTAGAGGTGTATGTAGATGATATGTTAATAAAAAGTAAGAAAGCAAAAGACCACATACGATCTCGAAAGAAATTTTTGAACAAATGAGACATTTCAACATCAAAGTAAATCCAGAAAAATGCACCTTTGGAGTTGCATCGGGAAATTTTTAGGTTACATCGTATCAAAAGAAGGAATCCAAGTCGACCCAGATAAAGTACAAGCAGTTCGCGATATGCCAACACCTGCGACAGTAAAAGATGTTCAAAAATTAAATGGGTTACTAGCTTCGCTAGGAAGGTTTATCTCGCGATCATCTGATAAATGCAAGCACTTTTTCAACATCCTCAAAAAGGGATCAAAGTTTAGATGGACAGATGAGTGTGAGAAAGCCTTACAAGGAATAAAGGAACATTTAATGGATATATCAATTTTGCAAAAAGCGAGAACCAGGGAGAAGAATTATTGATCTATCTTGCGACGACCTCGCATGCATTAAGTGCAGATACTGCGAATGGACGCAGGGTAGAGAAACCAATCTATTACATCAAGAAAAACTTTCAATGCCGCAGAAAGGAATTACTCAAAAATTGAAAAACTAATCTTGGCATTAGTTTACGCAACATTTAAACTTCGCATATACTTTCAAGCGCACATTGTTAAGGTAGTGACAAAAATACCAATCGAATCGGTAATGAAAAATTCAAAAAGATCGGGAAGAGTTGAGAGATGGAATGCTCAAATAAGTCATTGCAAACTCAAATACGAAATATTGTCTTCACCAAAATCACAAGTTGTCGCAGACTTTCTAGCAGAATTTCCTTTGGAAGAGGATGAACCAGTGGAAGAAATGATGGACGTAGAAGAAGAACATGGAGATCCAAAAGACTTGTTAACTGAGCCAAATAGATGGGAAATATTAGTAGATGGGTCATCTAATGGAGAAGGTAATGGGGTTGGAATTGTTGTGATATCGCCAGAAGGCAATAAAATAGCTTTTTCTTTCGAGATTAGAGTTTGCGTCAACCAATAATGAAACAGAATATGAAGCTATAATACATGCTTTGCGATTCGCAATAGAAATGAAATTGGAAAATGTGAGGATTACCAGTGATTCGCAATTGGCTATTCGCCAAATAAAAGAGGAATATACTACAAATGAACTATATTTGCAAAAGTACAAGAAACTTGTTGACGAGCTGTCGATGCAGATACCGAGAATAAAATGGAGACATATATCAAGGAGAAATAATAGACTCGCAGATGCTTTTGCCTTTATATCAAGTATGATGACAGATCCGATCATGAGAAATATAAAAATACAAACACTTTTAACACCGTCAATTAATAAAGAAGAAGAGCAGAAACAGATGTAATGCTAATAGAAGATGGAACACAAACACTTTGCGAAGAAGATTGGAGAGCGAGAACTTCATGCATACCCGATGAAAGGGGAAACACCAAGAAATAGATTAGAGGCACACAAATTAAAAAGCGGTGCAACAAATTATGAATTAAGAGATGGAGTACTATACCGACGATCTTTTAATGGAACTTCATTCGATGTGTAACAAGGAAGGAAGGAGAAACCATATTGAAGATGTTGCATAGCGGGGATGCTGGTAATCATAGTGGTGGAAGATATTTAGCACATAAAGCAAAAATGCGGGGCTATCGGGCCGTATATGCATGAGGACGCGAAACAAATATCAAGGCGTTGCGAAGATTGCCAAAGGCATGGGAAGAAGATACATGCACCGGAGCGCCATTAAATTCTTCAACAAGTGTGTGGCCTTTTGGAAAATGGGGCTTAGATATTGTGGGACCATTCCTACCAGGAATAGGACAGACAGAAGATATCTAATTGTCGCTACCGATTATTTCACAAAATGGGCGAGAGGTGAAAGCGGTACAACACATTCGCGATAAAGATGTTTTTACTTTCATATTTGAGAACATTATATGCAGATTTGGGATTCCAAAGACAGGGTATCCGACAATGGGAAACAGTTTGAAGGACAAAATACGAATTGCTTGCTTAATGCATTTCGAGATACGATGTGGAAAATCAACTCCTCTATACCCGCTGCTAATGGCCAGCGAAGCGACAAATAAAATAATTGCGAGACATATTGAAGAAGAAGTTAGAAGGATACAATAAAGGATGGTGCGAACAAGTGCACAATGCAAAGTATGGGCTTATAATACAACCAGGGAGAGAAGCTACAGAATGTCACCTTTTTGTTTAACATATGGGGTTGAAGCTGTACTCCCAACAGAAGTTATGATTCCAACAACAAAGAAAGAAGCTTGGGAGAAAAATCTTAGTGCGGGTAACATTTTAATAAAATTAGATGAATTAGAAGAAAAAAGAGAGAGAGCACTACAACATATGGAGAATTATCAGCGAAGATTGGCTGGAGAATATAACAAACGTGTCAAGATACGTGAATTTCAACCAGAGATGCAGTGCTGCGAGAGACACCAATATATCAGCGTGAAAGTGGTGGCAAGTTGGCAAGAAAATGGGATGGACCTTATATCATTAAGGAAATAGTTGGCACATGGGCATAGAGATTAATGGATCCTGAAGGAAAAGATGTAGGACAAAGATTGGATAGACCATGAAATAGGTTGTATCTCAAGAAGTATTACCCATAAAAGATGGATGAAATGAAATGAATTTGGATGAAATGTTTTTGCGACAGAATGATTGCGAAGTTGAATAAAATAGAGAACGATTGTGCGAATGTCTCGCAAACAATACATTACCGAAAATGAATGATTGAATGAATTGACAAAATGATAGAGTGAGTGAATGGGACGAATCTTTATGGCGTACACCCTAGTTCGCGAATGATATTTCGCAAGAGGCAAATGTAAGACCTAAAGTACGTCATATAAGGGGGTATCTCTTGACATGGCTCGGGGAAAGGTTACACCGCTCCCGGAACCTGGGTCATGGAGATTTGGGGCCCATGAAAGCCTATCCGGAGAGATACCTTGGATTTCCAACTATATATATAAAAGGTTATACCAGGTTGGACGCCCGAGGGTCTCTTCCAAGGAGTCGAGTATGCTCAAGGCGTCGGGGTACACGGTTGAGCCAAGAGTGCCCGGGGCATTTGAAGTGTCTCGGCCATTCTTGGCAAGTCTTGGTATATCTTTTCGGCCTGAAGAAAACTCCACTTAGGGTGCAGTCTCGTAACCATAAACCATATAGGTATAAGGGATAAGAGGTCACGAAAATAACTCAGTTGTTGTTAAGACCGGATGGGAGGAGCTAGTCTTGTATGGCCGATGTACGCCTCCTTGAAGGGGCAACCAGGGAGAAGATAAGGGCGGAACCCTCCATTAGGGAGCTGATAAGTGTCAAAAGACGCAAATGTCATGAGGCTTTGTTTTCGCAAGAAAATTTAGGCTTGTCATATTTGCGCGATGATCCTGTAGAGGCAATAATACTAACGCAAGGATAAGACGAGATCAATGGGTTTTTGCATGAAAATGTAAAGACGTCCTGCGATTTCGTCGCAAAGACGGCAATGTCATGGGATTTTATATTCGCAAGAGTACTTAAGCCTGTCATATTGTCGCAAATAACATATCATGCAGAGGCAAAAATACTTAAGAAATGATAAGACAAGGTCAATGGGTCATTACATGAAAATATAAAGACGTCCTGCGATCTTTTCGCAACGAGGGGTGGCGAGATAAGACCTTTAATTAGGAAGGCAAAATAAGACCACACAATCAATGATAAGACAAGATCAATAGATTTATTCATTTGTGAAGATATCCTGCGATCTTGTCGCAATGATAAATTTCAACATAAATAAAGGTAAGCGAACATGCTTGCGAGATTAGAATTGCAAATCTAAAATGAGATAGAAAGAGAAAATAAGGGATTATTCATCAAGGGATTTAGTCTTTCCAATCAAAAAGAATACTTCAACAGAAATTGAAAAGCATCTTATGCAAAAAGTCATACAGAAAAAGAGACTGGAAGATGTAAAATTACAAAAATAGTTTAATTCTCTACATCAAATAGTTCTCGACAACAAGAGATGATAAATGTTCTTCAACAATTTTATCAGCTTCACCTTCGCCAGTTGGAGGATTTTCATCAGAAATTTTTTCATTTGGATTCATATCGACAATTTCATTATTCGCGAGATCTTCGCAGCTTTCATAATCGTAATCACTATCAGGAGAATTAGGAACTTCATCATCTTCAACTTCCAAAGGTTCAATAGAGACAGGGTCAAGGGATTTAGAAAGTAAGATCTCATTCACAAAAACTTCACTTTGGGATGAAATTGACGAAGAAGTGCCTTCTGTTGATTCCTACTTTGGATATCTTTAAGATGGCTAAGATAATTAAGCTTTCTTGCGGCACGATCACGAGAATGGGCAAGAGTAGCGACAAGTGTTGCATTTTCCTTACGAATCTTGGCATGGGCGGATTCCAAAGTAGACAGAGAGGTGCGAAGATCTTTCTCAGATTCTCGTGAAAATAAAGAAGAACAAAGAGAGTTACAAATAAAAAGTAATGTAAGAAATTAGAAAAGGAAAACGGCGGATGAGGCAAATCAAATTTTATGACTACCTTCCTTTTGCGAGATAAGATGTTGGGTCGGGGCAAGCAACTATTCTCCAAATGATCCATGGCATTATCAAAACCATCACCGACAAGACCTTTTAACCGAGAACGCAAGCTTTTTTTCATTAGAAATCAATAAATTATTTTCCTTCGCAAGGGAGGAATGAGATTCTTTTAACTTGGTATATTCATCCTTGAGCTGGTTTGTTTTCACACTTAGAGTTATTCTACCCTGAATAAGCTTATCTCTTTCGGTAGTGGTTTCTTTGAGTTTATTTTTCAATGAGCAGATAGATTGTTCTTGCTCATTCAGTGCTTTTCGACAAACATCAAGTTGTTGCGAGGATATCGCCACCTTGTCCAACAAAGCTCGCTTCTCTTGAGACAAAGTTCCATTTTCATCTGATAAGGTTTCCAACTCCAAATTAGATTTAGTCAAAGAATATGAGAGATGCGACAATTCGTTACTTAATAATTCTTGCTTCTGGACTAAGTAGGCATTTTCTTGGGTTAGATTATTTATCTGGTCAACAGAATATGTATGGAGGTTATCTAATCGGTTATATTGCTCCATCCAAGCATCTCTTTCCGTTCAAGTTTCTTCCACGATAGATTCCACTTGATATATCTCCATTTTACGTTTCTGATTCAAAGCTTGAAAGGCGAACAAAGTCTTCAAAAAAAAAAAAAAATGGGAGGAAATGATACCTTTTAGTTCTTCATTCTTCCTGCGAAGATTATCACGATCCAGCGAAGTATTATGAAGGCTATTCTTCAAGGTCTTAATTTCTTGTTCCAAGGATGCTCGCGATATGGTATCAGAACCAAAATACTTACTCAAGGATTCATAAACACTAGATCTGATAGGATCAGTGGAAATTTTCTTAACATCATTCATGGTATCCGATAAAACTTTAAAAGCTACATCTATCCCTTCCAAGTTTTCTTTAGTAAGAGAGATAGATCCAGAGGAAGAGGAAATGATGGAGGAAGAGGGAAAGGTTGAATCATCTTTAGTCATAAGAATGTCAGTTAAAGGAACCTGATTAACAAGCGGGGGCGAAGTAGAGGTATTAAGGGTAAAAGTGGAGAGAGGTTCATTTTGAAGAATTTCATTAACGGAAAATTCAGGGATTGATTCATCATGCGAGATCCTCGCATGAGAAGGTGAGTCATCATGAGAGGAAAGAATTGGTTTATCTTGCGAAGAAATCGCTAGAGAAGATGAATTATCCTGTGAAGGTATTGTAGGAGAAACATCAAGCTTAAACCCAGGAAAAGAAACAGGAGGCGCAACAGGTTTAGAAGGGCGAGGCTTCTTGGGGGATTTATCAGCATCCTGCGAATTACAAGCTAAATAAGAAACAGAGGCAACAATATTGTTATTAAAAGAGTAAATGTTTCTTAAATACCTTATTATTCGTAGGCTTTCTTTTATAGGCAAAGGATTTCGGTTGTTTCGGTTTCGAACCCATGGAAACACTAGGATTCGTAACAGTGAATTTGTAGGCTTTCTTTTATAGGCAAAGGATTTCGGTTGTTTCGGTTTCGAACCCATGGAAACACTAGGATTCGTAACAGTGAATTTGTTGCTAGATTTATCCTTGCTGAAACAAAAATGGCAAGAGACACATTAAAAGAAGAATAGTATCCAAATAAAAGACTTCAATAAGAGAGATCAATCATGAAATAATCAAAATTAGCAAAATCAACAGACTTTGATGCCATAGAAACAGTAGCAGAAGAGTTGTAGCAGAAAGACGATGAAGAAGACGATGAAGGAAAACGGCAGAGAAAAGTTGCAGACAATAAAGAAGATGAAGTAAAAGAAAAGAAAAATTTTCATAAGGAATTCTCCTTTAAATAGATGGGAAAAGAGTAACTTGGATAACATTAAATGTGCCTAAAAAGTGAAATTTTAGATACGTGTAAACAAGTCATTCCTAAACTCACTAATCTTGTCGGTAAAAAATGGATAGAAAACAAATGGTTGCGACATTTCAAAATGTTAGTTCTCATGACATTCTCTTCTTCGCAGAGAAGACATGAGAAGAGGCAAGATGTAGGATCAGAATATCGCAACCTCAATACTTCGCGAGAGTAATAAACGACAGCATCACGAAGGAGTCGCGGGGAAGTAAAATAAATGACGCAATGGATGACGACAGCTAGAACACGAGGAAGATGTGAAAATCTGGTGAAGGTTAAGAGTGTCGCGAGGACGAACACTTATACACTTGCGACACTTCGCGAGTTATTCCCGAAAATAAAGGACAGCTTAGCTGTCATCCACTGTGTACTATCCTATATAAAGGGGTGAGTAAGTCTGTTGTAGGGAGAGTTCTTTTTGAATTGTTAAGCAAGTCATTAGGAGAGAGAAAATTAAGAGTGATTGTAATTTCTTTTGCTCTGTTCTACCTTCCTCTGTAAACATTTCAAGAAAATAATCAATAAAATCTATAGTTATTTATCTTCAAATGGATTAATTGAGTAAATTCTAGTGAGGGGTGTAGTGTGGGATTTCCTGCAACTACAACATTATTACCAGGACTAGAAGAAGTAAAAATCTTTTTAAAATGCATAGAGAGCAGTTGTGCCACTTGATCTTTGTCTTCCAACCAGTTACCTTGATCATCTCTAATTGTGTGTATTGTGTTATACATATTCCTAAGATTCACTGAATTGTGAAAGAAATGTGTGTTCCTATCATACTGAGTGAAGTAGTTTATCCTAGACTTCTGCTTGTAGAAGCAGTGCTCAATTTCATACCAGTAATCCAATTGTTTAGAATAATTCAAAATATAATGACCAATCTGAGGGGAATAAGGAAGAGCTTGAAGTCTTTCTAACTCAGAGTTGAGTCTACCTATATTAGTTTTGATATGCCCAAAGGAATTGATATTCCATTTACTCAGGTCGAATTTCACATGCTTGAGTTTATTCACAACAACAAAGATGGGAGAACCAACAACCCTTTTAGACCAAGATGCATTCAAAACTTCTTTAAATTCTGGGTTAAGCTGCCAACATTTGAAGAATTTATATGGAATATTTAAGTTTCTAACCCAATGTAAACATTGAACCAAAACAGGACTATGATCAGAAAAAACTCTTCCTAAGTTAATGGCACGGGTTTGAGGAAGGACTGTGACCCATTTATCATTCATGAAAGCCCTATCTAGTTTCTCAAATATTAACTCATTCGGATTCTTAAATCTTCTATTGCACCAAGTATAGGGATTACCAAACGAAACAACTTCATGCATATTCATATCTACTAGCTTATCATTAACAAATTTAGGAGGAAAAGAAGTAGTTGAATTACCACCTTGTTTATCAGAATCATGAAGAATAAAATTAAAGTCACCTAACAAAAGCCAAGGATTACCATTATTATCATTCATGTCACTAAGAAAATTCCATTGATTCCTCATACCAGCCACATTCAAAGAGCCATAAACAAAGGAGGCAACACAGTTTTTAATTGTAGGCGAAACATCACACAAAATATGGATCATATTCAGGGAGTAACCTAGAATCTCTATTGTGGATTTTTCAAAGTAACCAAAAGCCAGTCCTCCAGATTTTCCAACAGAAGGAATGATAATCCATGTATCATAAGGTAAATGATGGGTGAATTTCCTAACAGAGTCCTCATTAACCATTGTTTCCAATATACATATACCATCTAGTTTGTATTTCCTATACAGACTAAATAAATGTCTCCACTTTTTATATGAACAACACCCATTAATATTCCAACTTAAAAATTTCATGATGCGCAAAGAAAGCTACAAACACTAGGATCAAAAGAAAATCAAGTAGCGATAACAACAGAGAAAAATTGTCAGAACACAGGGCAATAATGAAATAACAGAAAATAGATAAGTTAACTTACTGGGTCATGAGCCATGGAGGCATCCTCAGCCATAGAGTCTCCATCCATCATCATGAGATCAACTTCTTTTTCAAAATCTTCATCAGTAATAACCGGTTCCGGTGGAAGAGAGGCTAAAGGCAATGGTTCTAAAATAATAGCATCCTTGAATTCTTCATTCTGAGAAGGAACACTCAAAAGTTCATGTTCAAAACTATGTGGCATAAATCCCTCAGTGAAATAGTTCATTTCTGAAACTGAACTACAGGCATAACTTGATGATGAAACAACAGTCTGAGAGAAAGTAGAGCATGAAGTAGCCAAGCAAATATTACTGACCGCATAACTCAAACTAGAATTAAAACCTAAGCTTCCAACATTAAAGGAAGAAACACGCGGGGAGAAAACGGAGGAGCGGATGAAAGAGGTGGCCAACGAGGAGTCGACATCATATAAGAGGATGATGAATAAGCGCTAGCCTCCAAATAAACCGATTCAAAAACAGTTCTTGGTCTTTTACCTTTTCGGTCATGCACATTACCATTATCTCCCAAACTAAAGTTATCAAAAGGCGACACAAAGCATGAATTGTTTCTGGGAGTGTTAGGGGGATTGTGTGGATTCAAAGGTTCCCTAATAGTTAATGCAGACATAGTAGGTAAAGCAGACGAGAAAACAAGAGGAGAGAAGGATGAACTCCTGTTACCAATGCTACCCAATGGCTGCAGACTGACAGAGAAGGCAAAAGGCCTAGAATGGTCCCGGATTAAAGGATCACTTGCTGAGACTTTTGACTTTGAGCTTTCTCCAACTTCAGACTGCGACTTCACATTAGTAACAACAACATGAGTGGCACGAGGAGAGGGTGCTGGCAGGGCCCTGACAAATATCCTTGACTGTATCTCCTTACACTTTGCCGTATCATGGTACAACACAAAACATTTCTTGCAAGCACGAAATGGAAGTTTAGGGTAAAAAGCAGACATATAGTAAGATCTCTTACTAGTATTAAAAATAACTTTCCTTGTGAGTGGTGTCTTCAAGGGCACCATCAATCTGGCTTCAAACCAATTCCCAGCTGGAGTGTCGGCTGCTACAAATTTTCCAATTTGATCAAATACCTCTCTAACCTTTCCTATGTTGACCAGATCTGAATGGATAGGAATCTGCACCGGCATAAGAGTGACTTCCCAAACTAGATCAAAAATAGACTCTAGAGCACCCAGTGGTTGAACAACAAAAAGTTGTCCCAAAACTAGTGTTGGCCTAGAAAGAAAAGCAATGTCCCTATCTTGACTCTTCTTAAACATTACAACAAATAAATTTTGAATACCCATTCCTTGAATATAAGGCTTGGCAAGCTTAAAATCACCGTAGACTATAGGCCAGATCCTATTAAGATGATGTTTGACAGAAGTTTTATGATAACTTTTGGTATCATCACATAGCAATGCAGCAAATCTATGTGGGAACTCTTCCACATCTTCTTCTAGGTCTAGAACTCTCACTTGAGCAGCTGGTAACTCCATAATAAGAAACTGATACTGAAAGTAACTCACAATAAAGGGAAAGAGACTGAAAGACAACTCTGTGAAATATTTGAAAGAGTTCTGAAGTATAAATATAAACTCAACAAAGATACTTAATGTAAGATGTAGGAATCTTAAGGATGCAACACTGCAGTAATGATCCAGACATGACATTAATATTGAGATGACAATTAAATGCAGGCTAGTAAGCAGACCTAAGAGCCTAAACTCTTCTCTCAAAAGATCAATTGAAGAAATAGAACATTTGAGTAGCATGCTTGCAGTTAAGAAATGACAACACTTCCTTTTAGAAAAGACAATTAATGACAGAAATTAATCAGAATCAATATTCTTATTCTCCAAGTTCAGTAGATCAAAAGACTGAGACTAATTCAGAGTAATTGCCAAGTGTAGTAAAAATTCTGAGTTAGCCATCCTCAACAAAGATTCCAAAAGCTAACCTCTATCAGATCCAAACAGCTTTGTATTTAAAAAATTCCACTAATTAAATTAAAAAAGAGTAACACTACTTTTTATGCCTTGAGACAATAAATTCACTTCAACAATCAACCTTCTAGAGAGATAAAACTGCATAAACCTATTAATCTTGTTGCAGAGATGAATATAATGGTACTAAAAAGCTGTTTGTAAGGTAAAATTACTCCTACCCCAAACACAGAATTTTGTATGATGATTTTGCTGATAATTGATTCGTGAATTGGATCTTCAATTGAATTATGGAGAAAGGGGGGGGGGGGTACCTGCAAAAAACCCTCTGATGCTAAAGTCAGTAATGGATTTTTCACAGGAGATTTTGGTATGGAAGATTGCTTACCTTTTTGGGTTTATCAACCCTTTATTTATATGAGCGAATTTCAGTTTATTTTCTTTGATTTTATGGCAGATATTGATTGCCATAATCGGCCCCGCATGCCTCCCACAGCAATAATCGGCATTGATCGATCCCGCATGCCGCATGTGATAAGCGGCGCCTTTGATGGCTTCATGGCTCTAGTGTAACTGACCCTTGCATGGTTGCTGGAGTTGTAGAAGCAATGTTTACAGTGGGGCGCAGGAATCCGTTAGGCAAGCAGAATGGGGCGGAATCATCCGAGGGCTACGGAATTATGCTGCAACGTGCTTCACTGAAACATAAAACAAAACATAAACTGCCGATTAATTGCCGATTTATTGCCGATTAATTGGCGATTAATCGCCCCGATTGCCGCTCGCTGTTGGGCCGCCGGCGGATGTTGGTGACATGGCACACAGTGCTGACGTGGTACCTGCCACGTCACCTCGCCTGCTGACATGGCACCCGCCACGTCATCCCGTCTGTTGACGTGGCAACTACCGCGCATCGTTTATGCTGACGTGCCATTTGCCACGTCATCCTGTCTGCTGATGTGGCGACTGCCACGTCATCATTTATGCTGACGTGGCATTATTTGCTGACGTTGCACATTAAGGGACAGTGTTGTGCTGACGTGGCACCTGCCACGTCATCGACTGTGCTGACGTGGCACCGGTTTTGCTGACGTGCCACGTTGGTGACGTGGCACCTCTGATGACGTGTCGCTGGTGACGTGGAACGCTTATATTGTGAAACTTTATAGCCCATGGGCTTGTACATGGGGTGTTTGTTAGGCCTAGTTAGCCATTTTGGGTAAACAAGGGAAGCACCTTAGGCCCAATGAACCCTCCTTAGCCACTAGCAGGAGTTTTGGAGGCCTAAGTTAGCCCATTTATTTGTGTAGAATATTATGGGTACAAACATCGCCCCCTCTTAATCCATAACTTGTTTATGGGTTAGGAAGTTCGGGTTCCCCTCTAATTTTGTATTTTTCTGGAGTGTTACATAACTCGCCCCCGAGCGTGTTTGTTCGGAGTGTTACGCAACTTGTCCCCAAGGATGTGTTGATTGCGCTGGAGTGTTGCACATCTTGCCCCCAAATGGTTGAGGTGACATATAACTCGCCCCGATATGTTTTGTGTCATCTTGCTCAATGCTTGCGCAGGTGCACCTCCCTGCTGCATTTTTGCTCGCGCATGGAGTGAAAAGTTGAGTCTTTCTGCTATCTTGAATTCGCGCGGGGGCAGTTCTCGCTATTCAAGATGCGCGAGAGTTTGGGATGTGTACATTTTCACGTGCACAGACCAGATGAAAATGTTTGCCACATTTGTTCTTGCCCCATATGATGGGGATAAATTGAGATAGGGTAGAAATGCTCGAACCGTGCACTCACCTATCCACGAGGTGTCAGAGACGTTGCTGACAGTAGACTTGAACTGTACTGTTTTATAATTAACACGAACAATATTGATAAAGTATGGAATACCAAAATAATGTTGAATTATTATTTCTGAACTGAAATAACAAGATAAATACCTACTGCTTCGACCACAACTGCCTCGTTAAAACCTTTGAATGGAAAACCCAGTGGGACAAAACCATCAAAAAGGAAAAAGAGTGCGGCACGCGATTTGAATCTACTTCTAATGATAAAACTTTTTCAAGTGGAACGAATTCCATGGCTTCCATGGCTTCAATCCTCGGTTCGTCGAGATTCCTTAAGTAGTAGGATCCACGAGATGCCGGGTCTATCCACTATGTATGGGCCTTCCCGGTTGCTCCGAGCTTCCCACGCTTTTGGTTCCATTGTGGCTGCTCGGGTTTTCTTCAAGACATACTCCCCGGCTTGAACGACCGTTCTCTCGACTTTGCGATCATATCTCGACTTAATTGCTTGCTTTGTATCGGACCAACCTAACGCAAGGTTTTTTCTCTTTGTTCTTCCAAAGAACTCTTTATCTAAAGCCGATTATCTTTGTCGTTTTTTCCAGACTTGACAGCACGAGTTTTGGTAGTCTTGAGTTGTACCTCGGTGGGTATGACTGCCTCTGTCCCATATGCCAATGTGAATGGAGAAAAACCAGTGGATCTTTTCGGGGTTGTTCGATAGGACCACAAGACTCCGGGGAATTCTTCAGTCCATTTTCCCTTCGCCTTCTCCAGTTGTTTCTTGAGGTTGTCCATAATAACTCGGTTGGTTGCTTCTGCCTGCCCGTTGCTTTGAGCATAGTAAGGAGATGAGAAATTGTGGCTAATATTCAGGCCTTTGCAAAAGTCTTTGATTACTCCTGAATCGAACTGCTTCCCATTGTCTGATATTATCGCGTCTGGGATACCGAACCTGCAGACGATATTCTCCCCATATGAACCTTTTCACATCATGTCCGTGACGTGTACCAATTGCCACCGCGACCCACTTGGTGAAATAATCGGTAGCGGCTAGTACGAATCTGACGCCTCCAGGAGCTTTGGGGAGCGGCCCGACGATATCCAATCCCCACATAGAGAACGGCCAGGGACTAAAAACTGGATGTAATTCGTTAGCGGGCTTTATCGAAATTGGAGCGTGTTCTTGGCATGGCGCACATTTCTGCGCATATTCTTTAGCGTCTTTCTGCATGTACGGCCAGAAATACCCCTGGGTAAGTATCCTGTGTGCGAGACTGCGCCCTCCAGAATGGCTGCCACAAATTCCCTCATGAGCCTCTGCTAGTATTATTTGTCCTTCCTCGGCTGATACGCATCGCAAAAATGGCTCCAAAGCAACAGGTTTACGGTATAACAGCCCTTCGATCATTGAGTATCTCCATGAATTCTTTCTCACTTTTGCAGCCAGTTTCTCATCTTCAAGGAGTTCGCCGGTTGTCAGGTACTGGATGTATGGTTGACGCCAGTTTGTAATGTTTTCCACATGACTGCCTGAATTATCTGTCACTGGACTTTCAACATCCATATTGCTTTGATGTTCTCATCCCCCGTGTCCGATGTAGCTGCCATCTCGCCCCCACTAGCGTGTTCGAGAGCCGAACAAATTGGCTATCGGAGATGCTAGGTAACTCTTGGAAATCTACTACAACGAAACGGGTGGAATCGGTTTTCGACCGGAAGAAAGATATGCCAAAGCATCTGCATGCCTGTTTTCCAACCGTGGTCTCTGCCCAATAGAGAATTGGTCGAACTCATTTGCTAGCTTTTCATATGATCCAAATACAGGGCCATTCTATCTTCCTTGGCTTTGTAGGTCCCCAGAAACTGGTTGACCACTAGCATGTAATCACGACCACTTCACGTTCTTCGCATCTAACTGTTTGACAGCTTTTAAACCGATTATTGCAGCTTCATATTCAGCTTCATTATTTGATGCTTGGAAACCTAGCCTGGTGGCTTTCTCGATCCTCGAACCTTCGGGAGTA
Organism: Papaver armeniacum; assembly: GCA_023531295.1. NCBI lineage: Eukaryota > Viridiplantae > Streptophyta > Magnoliopsida > Ranunculales > Papaveraceae > Papaver > Papaver armeniacum. The sequence continues at coordinate 6,998 of JAJJWW010000309.1, read as the reverse complement.
AGGATGACGCATCCAACTCCAGCACCACCAACATTTGATGACCCATCAGAAAAATCTGACCCATAATGGTTCAGAGCATCAATCTCCATTGCGGACTCGCCCCGATCTCGATCGATTCTTGGCTCCTGGGTTTGAACAACTCCTCTTCTTCTCCAGCAACCATTTCTATATCGTCCACAAGAAAATTTGCTAGCAGCGCAGCCAGGGTGTGTCCTTTTTCTGCAGCCCGGTTTCGTACTTGATCTCATACGCCCCGAGAAAATTTGACCATATGGCTAGACGACCGGAATCATCGGCACGTTCAGGATTCTCTTCGGTGGGTATTCCAAATATACTACGATCTCGCCTTCCTTGGAAATAAGGCTTGAGGCGACGAGATGCGTGAAAAAGTGCAAGCGCTATCTTTTCAATTTTCTTATACCGTGTTTCCGCCCCGTCAAGGATTTACTTGACGAAATAAACAGGTTTCTCATATGGGTCTGTAACAAACAACACTGTACTCACGGCGTTCTCCGTTGCGACCCGGATATACTCCGACAGGTTGTCCAGTTTTGGACTCACCAAAACTGGGGAGTTGATAAATACTTGCTTGATCTCATCAAAAGCCTTTTCACACTCATCCGTCCAACCAAAATTCACCGCTTTTTCAAAACATCAAAAATGGCTTGAATCGATCCGACGATCGTGAAATGAAACGGTTTAAAGTCGCTAATCGCCCGCTAGCTTCTGGACCTCCTTCTTCGTTCTTGGGGATGGCATTTCTTTGATGGCTCACGATTTGCTCGGGATTCGCCTCAATTCCTCAAGCGTCATCAAGTATCCAAGGAACTTTCCCGATGACAGCCCGAATGAACATTTTGCCGGATTGAGCTTCATACGATATTGCCTTAAGATATCAAACGTCTTTTGCGAGATCAAGAAAATGCGATTCCTTTTGCTCGGATTTCACTACCATATCATCGATATATACTTCCATCGACTTCCCAATTAGATCCTTGAACATATGGTCCACCAAGTCTTTGGTAGGTTGCCCTGCGTTCTTTAGCCCGAACGGCATTACAAGATAACAAAGAGACTCCTCTCGTCGATTCTGACGCAGTATGCTCTTGATCGTCCTCGAACAAAGGTATTTGGTTATAGCCAGAAAACCCGTCCATGAATGACAATCTCCCAAATCCCGTGGTTGCATCCACCAAATCTCTTATCCGTGGCGGCGGTACGGATCACTCGGACATGCTTTATTCAAATCGGTAAAATCGTCTGAGACACGAATTTTACCATTCTTCTTCGGAACAGGTGCGACATTTGACAGCCTAACGTGGATATTGCCTTTGGTCGAATAAAGCCTGCTTCCAACGAGTTTTTCGAATTCTCGCAATAACTCCATCCTTTTTGCTTTGTGCCATATTCCTGATTTTCTGTCGAACAGGATGGAAATTCTCATCGATGTTTAGCCTGTGGCAGGCTACATTCGGATCTATCCCTGGCATTTCAGCAAAACTCAATGCGAAAACATCGGCGTTTGCCCTTAGCAACGTAATCAGACCATCGCGTTCATGTGCAGGCAGATCTGCCCCTACGAACGTTGTTTTGTGCTCCTCATCTCCAACTGACCTCGATCGCTCAACCTGTTGGGGGTTGCCGCGTCCTCTCCCTATATGATTCTGGAGGGAGAGGATTCTGTAATTGCTATTTCTGCTCGAATCGCATGATCTGGTTTCCGCTAACTTCTGACTTCTTGTACTCGTCCATTGCACTCTCGTGACACTTGTGGGCGGCCATCTGGTCGCCTCTCACTTTCACGACTCCTTCTTGGGTAATAAAATTCAAGCATTGATGATTAGATGATGTGACTGCACCGATCTCATGCAGCCAGTCTCGTCCTACAATCGCATTGTAGGGTGCTCGGCAATCCAACAACAAGAAAGTGCCCAAGACGGACTTGTCAGCCACTATTATAGGTATCTTCACTTTTCCAATCGCCTTTGTAACTTCGCCGCTGAAACCGATAATTGGATTTTCATCCTCCTCAATCAAGTCGTGTGGGAGATTCATAGAGGAGTAAGCTCTGAAAATGCAAAGACGCTCACCGAGCTTCTGTGTCAACTAGAATCCGGTGTACACGAAACATGCCAATCAAGCGGTTATAACGATAGCATCATTGTGGGGAGCATATACACCTATCATGTCCGCATCGAGAGAACTCGATCTTTGTGCATCCAAGTTCCCCGAGTTTCTTCTCCATTACCGCCGACAAAATCGATGTGATTTGTCAAGTACCATTCTTTCAACCGCCCGAGCTTCCTCCCGGTTTCGTCTTCGATGCCCGTCTGGTCATTGAATGGATCATGGCGTGGCTGACGTTAATCACATGTGCGTTAATCACGTTGGTCGTGCCAACTGTCCGGACCTTTTCCAAAGTCCTTTTTCACGTCTTGTTGCGACTTCCCAGCGTCGATCATTCGCCGAATCTCCATCTGTAAAGAGCGGCAGTTCTCAGTTTTGTGACCATGGTCTTTATGGAACTTGCAGTATTTGCTTCTATCACGTTTATCTCGTGTTTATGCTGCCAAAGGACGTGGGGGCTCAAATCCTTGTGTATTTTTTTCGTATGCAGCTCTGTGACACTTATGCTCAGCGGGGGTCGACTTCATATCGTGAAATTTCTGATACCCAGTTTCCATGCGTTCACCTTGATTTTTTCTCTCGAACATCCCCGCAATCATTATGCTGTCCGTTCAAACGGTTCTTGGATTTTTTTCTCTTCCCATCGTTTGGATGATTGGATGATTTGTGAACTTCTTCTCGAGCTTTAGAATCGTCCTCCACTCGGGCGTACTCTTCTACTCGGTCATATAGTTCTTCCAAAGTTTTTGGTGGTCTCTTGACCAAATAACCGTACATACCTCTTTGATCATGCTGGTAAGCTTGTTTGTATGCCGCAATGACAACTTGGTCGTTGGCTCCATCCACGTCCGCTAATTCTTGCTTGAAACGCCTAGTGAATTGTCTGATGCTTTCCTCCTTCCGAATTCCTAAAAGGAACAAATGAATGGCATCCTTCCTTTCACGTTTGTTGTACTTATAGTTAGAGCAAAAATCATCGATCAGCTTATGGTAAGTCCCGATCGACTGTGCTGGAAGCTGATTGAACCACGTTATAGCTACTCCCGTCAGGGATTGCGGAAACATTTTACACATCAACTCGTCGCTCTACTGCCACAAGGACATGGCAGTCTCATAGTGTAAAACGTCTTTGATCCGGATCATCGGTTTTCTCATCGAATTCCGGTAATTTTGGAACTAAAAAATTTATTGGCGGCCTGAATTCTCTGATATTTTGCTTGAAAGGAGCTCCTGCTGCTCGATGTAGCCTTTCCATCTTTTCTTCTCGGGATTGTTTTTTCATCATCACTTTCTCGATCATCTTGGCAAGACGAGCTTCTGTTATCGCGTCTAGGTCGCCATCTGAGGAACTGCCTTCTTTCTCATAATCCCAGTCCTCTGGAATATAATTATTCGATCTTATTTTCTTCCTTCGGTGCAGAGTAGTCTCTCTGCCATCCCTGCCTTGCTCCGAACGAGCATAGTGATCGTCCGAAAATTCACCCTCGTCGTGTTGGTCTCGAGTTTCATTCTCGTCATTCCTGAGCCATTTTGAATGAGACGTATTTCTGGCTGCGCTCTGTTGGGTTGCAGCTGTCCGATCCCATGCTCGCCTGGGTCGTTTCGGTAATTCTCTAGTGACCAATAGATTCCTGTCAGGTCGATCAAGATTGATCACATCTCTGTTAGAATCTGCGACTTGTGGTTCAATCCGATTTCCAAGGCGTTGCCATACAGATCGGACCCTCTGATTATTCAAAACACCAGACCTAGGCCGAGGTTGTTTTTCACGTTCTAATCTCAGTAGAGCATTCTCATTCTCTAGCTCGTCTAGCCGATTCAGTAGTTGCTCTTCCTCTGTACTGGGAGTCGCGGTGCGGCCATCACGCAGATCCTGTCGATTGCGATTCCTCCTAGATGGGCTGCCGAACGCATACCCTTTGTTTCCACGAACATCTGGGTTTTCCTCATCAACGTCAATAACTTCGTTATCGATCACCCGTTGTTTTTCCTTTCTCCGATTCAGATTTGGAGCTCTGTCACGATAACGATCTCGATCTCGTCCACGATCCAGTGATCTGTTACGAGTATGATCTTGACCCTGTCTGTTTCCGGTGGGTATAGCAGTGCGATTGAACTTCAATTTCGTTTCTCTCAATTTCGCGTCTCTGCGCTGCGTTTGGGAATTGCTGTTAGATTCAGATCTTCGTGCAGTCTGTCTAACTATTGCCATAACTCGATTTGGTAACACACGATAATCTTTTCTCGAAAACCTTGGTCGGCGCCACTGTTTGTAAGGTAAAATTACTCCTACCCCAAACACAGAATTTTGTATGATGATTTTGCTGATAATTGATTCGTGAATTGGATCTTCATTGAATTATGGAGAAAGGGGGGTACTGCAAAAAAACCCTCCGATGCTAAAGTCAGTAATGGATTTTTCACAGGGAGATTTTGGTATGGAAGATTGCTTACCTTTTTGGGTTTATCAACCCTTTATTTATATGAGCGAATTTCAGTTTATTTTCTTTGATTTTATGGCAGATATTGATTGCCATAACCGGCCCCTGCATGCCTCCCGGCAATAATCGGCATTGGCCGATCCCGCATGCCGCATGTGATAACCGCCGCCTTTGATGGCTTCATGGCTCTAGTGTAACCGACCCTTGCATGGTTCTTGGAATGTTGTAGAAGCAATGTTTACTGAGTGGGCGCGAGAATCCGTTAGGCAAGCGAGAATGGGGCGGAATCATCCGGGTTACGGAATTATCTTTAGCGTGCTTCACCGAAACATAAAACAAAACATAAACCTGCCGACAATTGCCGACAATCGGCGATTAATCGCCCGATTGCTCGGCTGTTGGGCCGCCGGCGGATGTTGGTGACGTGGCACACAATGCTGACGTGGTACCTGCCACGTCACCTCGCCTGCTGACGTGGCACCCGCCACATCGTCCCGTCTGCTGACGGGGCAACTACCGCGCATCGTTTATGCTGACGTGGCATACATTTGCTGACGTGGCATCTGCCACGTCATCCTGTCTGCTGATGTGGAGACTGCCACGTCATCATTTATGCTGACGTGGCATTATTTGCTGACGTGGCACATTAAGGGTCGACAGTGTTGTGCTGATGTGGCACCGGTTTTGCTGACGTGTCACGTTGGTGACGTGGCACCTCTGATGACGTGTCGCTGGTGACGTGGAACACTTATATTGTGAAACTTTCTAGCCCATGGGCTTGTACATGGGGTGTTTGTTAGGCCTAGTTAGCCATTTTTGGGTAAACAAGGGAAGCACCTTAGGCCCAATGAACCCTCCTTAGCCACTAGCAGGAGTTTTGGAGGCCTAAGTTAGCCCATTTATTTGTGTAGAATATTAGGGGTACAAACAAAAAATCTATTAATTTAACCTTAATCAAAGATTAATCACACTAACTAATCATTATACAAAAATAATCGGAGGGTAATTTTGGTATTAATATAAATATTTAGATAAGGGGTGACCTAGAATTACTTCTAATGTCTTACCCAAAATCTATGTTGCCACGAACACGGACGCTCGGACTGCCGTGCGATGCGGGCGACTGCCGTGTGGACACGCCAAATCTCAAAAATGTTGGTTACTGGGACACGTTATATGTATTACACACATCATTAAAATGAGATTCTGACAATAATCTACACAAGATAATAATTATTTTTATTTTTCAAAATAATTGATTACTAACAAATAATATTAATAATAATAACATTTTGATCAAGTTTTCCATAAATAATGTTTGGATTTGGCTAAAAGACGCACTAAATTAGCTTCGCATTTAATTTATTTTGATTTTCCATAAAAAATTAATCATTTACGGCGGTCCGTCAGTGTCAAAATAGTGTCCGTGAAGTGTCAAATGTCGATTTTTACGCGACACGTGATGTGGCGTGTCCATGGCGTGTCGTGGCAGTGTCGTGTCCCGATCATGTGTCCGAACTACGGCTATTTGCTCTTTAGGCGTGTAGTGCGTGTACAAAGCAATAAGGTCCAAAAACCTCAAAATAAGTGGATCTGGTTAGGAGGGCGAGGGCCCATAAACTTATTAAACACATGCTGCACTGACCGAAGAACAAGGGAAAGTAGGTGTACTTATTCATAGTTTCATACTCATCACCAACTCACTATCTAATTCAATTCAGAAGTTTTCTTTAACGTGGAGTGTTCAGTATATTGGGAATCAATGTCAATGGGAAATGACGAGCAGTATTTATTTTGCTCTGGTCCGATTTCCTAATCTCATTGAGAACATGGATAATGCATAAGGATTAGTTAGGTCATAAATCATTCTCGATGCATATCCATGAATATCCGGATGCAGATATTGGTTAGGTGATTGCATAAAAATAAATTCGTTAGTTACATCATGCACTATCCGTTATTATGTGGGACCTGTCTGGTTAAAGAACATTTGTTTGCATATTAGTACCAACGAGTTGGTTACACTGCACGGAATCCATGGCAATACGAAGGACGGGAGGCTTATTTTGTTTGCAAACTACCGGCAGCAGGGTCACGAGTTCTTCCAGGCTCTCAACCATGCACCATATTCTTTCTTTCTTTCTAAACAAAATGCACATCTCATGTGAAGAAAAATTGCAATGATTTTTCGTGTGCAATGAATATGGAGGGTAACAGTAGCAAGGAGTAATATATATTGGAAACAAAGGAACTTCTTCTATACTGCATTTTGGTGTCCAAGTTCAAGCTGGGAGTAATAGTCATCTACCGTATTCTATCTAGCTTACTGGATGGACCGACAAAATGGACTCGGTACTGCTGATAAGTCTGGGCTAATTTTTGTGGGCCGAAACAGATATCTATAGCGGAAAAGGTACAAAAAGTAGAGAC
>JAJJWW010000308.1:0-20407 GCA_023531295.1 Papaver armeniacum | reverse complement strand
AGGACATATTTGCGAAGTTTTCATCTACAACACATTGCGAGTGTCGCAGACTGATGGCGTAATAGATGGCGGTGATAGAAACATGAAGAAAGCGCGAAGATCTTGCGAAAAATAGAGTGTTTGCGAGACTTAACATTTATATGAGCTGTCATCCACTATGTATATGAGCTGTCATCCACTATGTAAACACCTATATAAAGAGGAGAGAGAGATTTTTAAGAGAGAGATTTTTTAGAAAGAGATTTTATTTTCTTTATCATCTTCTTCTCCAAAAATTAGATCTAGAGCTCTACAAAATATCCATTAATGGAGATTGTAAATGAAATACTAATGTAATCTCAACAATCATAGTGAAGAACCATGGATGTAGATCACATTGATCGAACCATGTAAAAAATCCTCGTGTCAATTTATATTTCTAGTACTTATATTTGAAATTTAGGTGATTAATAAGATTTAGATCTACAAAATATTATAGGGGGTGTGTTGTAGGAAATCCTGCAACTACATTTTTGTCGCTAGAAACAGGGACGAGTAAAGGATTTATCCTTCCTGTAATTTGTTGGTTCAAGAAATTTCCATGAAGATTAATTACTGTTCATATTTTTCTAGATCTACAAAGTTTAGGTTCAAAAATGGAAATTTCATGGGAGAAATCACACTTTCAGGGAGTTAACATCATCAACAATTCAAAGATATGAAAAGAATAAGAGAAAAAAAAAATTAGTTTCTGTGGTGAAATTCACGGAAGAAAACCAAGGTTTCAATGGAAGATTTCCATGTTCAGGAGAAAAAGCAAGAGGCAAATTGTGGAAGGAAATAAAGTAAGAACGAAGAAAAGGATAAGAACAAAACGCTGTGATTTTTATCGCAAACAGAAACTCGCACAGATGGTTTGAGTTGGAGCGAAGAAGCTTGATGTCGCAAGATCGAATCTCGCCACAGTCATATTTTTTCACATTTTTTCTACAGCCTGGAGAGGAGAAAAGAATAAGAGGTGGCTACATGCGTATCTTCGCAAACAAAAGCTAGCAGAGATGGTCAAAGTGGGAACAAACAAACCTGTGGTCATGTGTTCGAATTCGCAGCCACACAAAATTTTTCAAATATTTTTGAACTTTCAAGTGCGAAAAAATGGAATAAAGTTATAGCATTGTGTGTTTATTTCGTAAACAACAAGCATCCCAGATGGTCAGAGAAGAAGTATGCAAACCAGAGGACTTGGGTTCGAATCTCCTTCCTCGCAAATAATTTTTTGCTCCCCAAAGAGGGGAAAAAATTGATAATTTCGCAAGGTTGTTTCATTATTTCGCAAGCAAGAGGCAGTACAGTTGGTCACCTGCGAGGTTAATGAGTTCATGGTCGCGAGTTCAAATCTCAACGAACGTGTATTTTTCGCATGGATTTTTCGCAAGAGTATTTTGCAAGAAGAAAGTAGGTGATTATTTCGCAGAAACACTCCGCAGAGGCAGGGCTAGCACAGTTGGTAACAAGCAAAGAGAATGGGTTTGAAGACGCGGGTTCGAATCTCGCATTGAGTGTATTTTTTCGTGAATTTTTGAGTAACATAGAGATGAAGTTATCAATAACCAAAACCATTGTTCCATTATGTCACAAACAGGAAACTACAGTTGGTCTGGGCGGTGAAATACAAGTATAAGGTCGCGAGTTCAAGTCTCGCCACTTGACCTTTTATTTTTGTCATGCATTTATGCATTCAAGAGGGATTGTCAAACGGTGCTGGAAGAGACAACTTCGCAAGAGAAGAAAAAAGAATAAGAAGGCAACTTCGCCAACTTTATCAAAAACAGAAGTTGGCACATATGGTAAAGTCAGCAGAGTATGCGTTCGTGTTCGCAGGATCGAATCCCAACTTTCGCAGACTTTTTGCATGTTTTTACTCGAAATGCTAGAGACGAAGATCACATTAAAAGAACGATATGGTCTAACGATATGGTCACATTCTTTCACAAACAAGAGCCAGGAAAGTTGGTCAGGAGGCATGGATCAAGCAGCAGGTCGCAGGATCAATTCTTGCTTCTTGCACATTTATTTTTGTTATGCGAAATTTCACATTGACTTTGATCATTTCGCAAAGAAGAAAGTTGATGGTTATTTCGCAAGTTAATTTCGCAAGAGAGGGTTAGAACAGTTGGTATGGTGCGAGAATATGCAAGAGCGAGATAATTATGTTTTGTGCGATATTCATACATTGCAAGGATGCCAATTTCGCAAGCAAGTCATATACTTCGCAAAAGACGACAGCAACAGACAATCACATGAAAGCTATGTACCACTTTCCTAGAACATTTTACTTACAGAAAATAAAAGATTTTTGATTTGATTTAAAAAAAAAAAAAAACGATACATTCGCACGATTACAAAGATTTTTTTTTTTTAATATATGCATTCAAAATTACAAAGATTTCAAAGATTTCAAAATTATAAAGAATTACAAAGATTTCAAAGATTTCTAAATTACAAATATCTTAAAGATTTCAAAGACTCGAGAAAAATCTCGCAGATTAATTTATATATTTCTCTTGAATATTTACTTTGCTTCAAATGATATGATATTATGAGAATGAATGAAAGAAGTGACAGAAATGAAAGAATGAATGAAAGAAGTGACAGAAATGAAGGAATGAATGAAAGGATGAATGAAAGAATGAAGACATGCGATAATTTCGCAGAGATAATGGAAATGCGATAATTTCGCAAAGATAATGAGAAGAGATAATCAAAAATGAATGATTGAACGAATTGACCAAAATGAATGAATGAGTGAATGGTATGAACCTTTATGGCGTACACCCTAGTTCGCGAATGATATTTCGTAAGAGGCAAATGTAAGACCTAAAGTGCGTCATATAAGGGGGTATCTCTTGACATGGCTCGGGGAAAAGGTTACACCGCTCCCGGAACTGAGTCATGGAGATTTGGGGCCCTTGAAAGCCTATCCGGAGAGATACCTTGGATTTCCAACTATATATATAAGGTTATACCCCCGGTTGGACGCCCGAGGGTCTCTTCCAAGGAGTCGATGTATGCTCAAGGCGCCGAGGTACACGGTTGAGCCAAGAGTGCTCGGGCATTTGAAGTGTCTCAGCCATTCTTGGCAAGTCTTGGCACATGCTTTGCACTTTCGGCCGAAGAAAACTCCACTTAGGGTGCAGTCTCGTAACCATAAGCCCTATAGGTATAAGGGATAAGAGGTCACGAAAACAACTGTTGTTGTTAAGACCTAGATGGGAGGAGCTAGTCTTGTATGGCCGATGTACGCCTCCTTGAAGGGTCAACCGGGAGATGATAAGGCGGCACCCTCCATTAGGGAGCTGATAAGTGTCTTAAGACGCAAATGTCATGAGGCTTTATTTTCGCAAGAAAATTTAGGCTTGTCATATTTGTGCGATGATCCTGAAGAGGCAATAATACAAAACGCGAAGGTAAGACGAGATCAATAGGTCTTTACATGAAAGTTTAAAGACGTCCTGCGATTTCGTCGCAAGACGGCAATGTCATGGGGCTTTACGTTCGCAAGAATATTTAGGCCTGTCATATTATCGCAATAAAAATATCCTGCAGAGGCAATAATACTAGAAAATGATAAGACAAGATCAATGGGTTATTACATGAAAGTGTAAATACGGCCTGCGATTTTGTCGCAATGACGAGGGGTGGCACAATAAGACCTTTAACTAGGAAGGAAAAATAAGACCACACAAGAGAAATGATAAGGCAAGATCAATGGGTCATTACATGAAAACGTAAAGACGTCCTGCGATCTTGTCGCAATGACAAAATTCAACATAAACAGTTTGAATGTAGGTAACAGAGATCTTTCATCGCAAAGAAAGATTACGTGATAAGCTTGCGAGTTTGAGAGAATGATTAAATGATAAGCTTGCGAATATATACATGATAATGAGACTGCGGCAATGCAAATACCGCACACTTGATATTATGATCATATTATCATGCGATACTAATAGTGCAGAATAAGAAAAGATGAAGCACAAGTAAGAACTTGCGAGGAACAATAAATACGCAAAGAGGAATACATATACTAGAGACAAAATCAGAGAAATGAAGAATGGAAGCGATTTAAAGCTACATCAATTTTAGAGCGACAAAATAAGCTAAGTAACACAAACATTAGCTATATATTGCAGTAGATAAGCATTCTCATCATACAAGCATCATACTCGCATCATGAAAGCATCGCATAAGCATTTCATGGCATAAACATCAAATACACATTTCATAACATAATCATTACATAAGCATTATATTCGCACAAGTATTTTACAAAACTTCGCAGAATTATTCAGAATTTCACAGAATTATTCAAAACGTCGCAGAGATATTCAGAATTTCGCAGAATTATTAAGAATTTCGCAGAATGTGATTATTTCACAAGCTAAGATAAGCAGCCTGAAGAGATTATACTATCACATGAGCACAAGATGTGAGACAGAGGCAAAATAAGAATGCAAAAACAATTCGCTCAATCAACACTTTCTCAAGGATTCTACCCTCATAGATAAAGAACAGAGGCAACTATGGATAACCAAGAAAACATTTTATGTTCTTTATCTTCTCGGCAAGAATCACTTCCAAAGAAGATATTCACCAATGAACAACAAGTATCCTCACCAAAAATGGAATAATAACTTCGCATGAACAGAGGCAATACTTCTTATACTTCAAGGATTAATACTTCTTATTCACTTCGCAAAGCTTCGGAATTTCGCAAAAGAATAGAGCATTGCATGAGGCAGAGAGCATGGAGTAATAATTTCGCAATACTTCTTATTCGCAATCAAGGACGGATACTTCTTATACTTCTCGAAGGATAATTCATACTTCTTATATATTTCGAGGATTAAGTACTTCTTATACTTCTTCAAGGATACTTCATACTTCTTATACTCCAAGGGTTGATACTTCTAATTTATTTCGCAAATCTTCAGAACTTCGCGAAAGAATAGAGGCAAGTACGTACTTTTCAAGTCCAGTATTCTTTCGCTCGTTCCTTCATCAATAAAGATCAAAGACTACTACAACAACGAATTTTTTCTTAAAGATCGCTCTTCAAGCAATATTCAAGAAAAAAGTGGCAAGATGTAGGATCAAAATATCTCCAGAAGGACATATTTGCGAAGTTTTCATCTACAACACATTGCGAGTGTCGCAGACTGATGGCGTAATAGATGGCGGTGATAGAAACATGAAGAAAGCGCGAACATCTTGCGAAAAATAGAGTGTCTGCGAGACTTAACATTTATATGAGCTGTCATCCACTATGTATATGAGCTGTCATCCACTATGTAAACACCTATATAAAGAGGAGAGCAGGAGAGACAAAAGGAGGGATAATTTTGGTAAGAGAGAGAGAGAGATTTTTAAGAGAGATATTTTTTAGAGAGAGATTTTATTTTCTTTATCATCTTCTTCTCCAAAAATTAGATCTAGAGCTCTACAAAATATCCATTAATGGAGATTGTAAATGAAATACTAATGTAATCTCAACAATCATAGTGAAGAACCATGGATGTAGATCACATTGATCGAACCATGTAAAAAATCCTCGTGTCAATTTATATTTCTAGTACTTATATTTGAAATTTAGGTGATTAATAAGATTTAGATCTACAAAATATTATAGGGGGTGTGTTGTAGGAAATCCTGCAACTACAAATACAAATTTGGAGGAATTGGAACCAGATCCAGTCCGCAATATTTCAATAAATTTTGTTGGTGATTTCAATAATTCTATGAAAGGATTGTCAAACTACAATGAGGTAACTCTAATCCCCAATATGTTGCCTAAATTTTCAAGAAATGTTAACAGTCAATCCTGCAAGTTTTTTGATTACCATTATATATGCTTTGAATGTTCGTTTATAATCTTAAATAGAAATCGTAGAAACATGATTAGGATGAAACACAGAAAATTGCATGAATACATTATTCCTATAACCATTACTATGCTTGAGCCATATGATTTAACTGAATTTGAATATCCAGTGATTTCGTATTTTTGGCAGTTTGTTAATATCATAGCCTGGAATTGCCAGGGACTAGGAAATGTAGAAACTACTAATAGTCTAAAAGATTTGCTAGATAAAAACAACCCTGATATCCTATTTATTTCCAAAACAAAACAACAAAATAAGGAGATGCATAATATAATGAGGAAAGTAAATGTTTATAATTACTGGCTTGTACCTCCTAGAGGTACAACAGGTGGTCTCTGCTTTATTTGGAAAAAAAACATGAAAATAACAATCTTAGACTACAAGCATAATCATATAAATGTAAATGTTCAAATTAGTAATACCAATAATTCTTGGATTCTTACTTGTTTCTACGGGAACTCAATCCCAAACTTAAAACTTGCTTTGTGGGAAATTATAAGAGACGTGGCAAACTCCGTAGACATCCCATGGATAGTTATAGGAGACTGTAACGTTGTTCTTCATGAAGAAAAAAAAAAAGAGTAGACATCCTTTTAATCGCAGTGAAGCAAATGTCTTTAAAAATATTATTAATGAATGTGGTCTTATGGATTTAAGATTCATTGAATATACGTATACCTGGAACAATAGAAGATCAGGAATTGATTTCACTGAACAGAGACTTGACCGTGCTTTAGTCAATGATAAATGGAATATAAAATTTCCAAATTCCAATATAAGACATTTAGCTCCTCTGTCTTCTGACCATATACCTATTAGCCTTAACACTCATAATACTTGGAATGATGGAGCTACTCCATTCAAATAGTTTGGAGAATGGATGAAACACGAACAATGTGCTGGATTAATCCAGGAATGTTGGAGTAATCAAATTCGTGGCTCTCCAGCTTTTACTTTCACTAAAAAATTGACTAGTGTTAAGTACACTCTCAGATTTTGGAACAAAAATACTTTTGGTCATATTAGTACCAACATAGAAAATATTAAAAAGGATCTTGAACTAACCAATAGTAGGCAATATTACGTGAATAAATCTACTAATATGGCCTATTTAAACACTCAGCTAACTAAATGGTATTTCATTAAAGAGAAGTTTTGGAAGGATAAGAGTAGGGACAAAAATATTTTGTTAGGAGACAGGAACACCAAGTATTTCTATAGTAAAGCAAAAAAACGATATAGACGAAACATGATAGAAACCCTTATGCATAGTGAAGGCACATGGTTAAATAGTAGACATGAAATAGCTTCTTTTATAACTAAACACTTTAGTAACATTTCTTCTACTGTTTACCCAACTATTGATAGGAACATGATTGACCTTATACCTGAATGCATAAATGAAATTGATAATAATTTCCTTTGTTCTATACCAACTAATAATGAAATCAAAAAAGTTTTATTTTCAATGGAGCCTGATAAAAGCCTAGGTCCAGATGGCTTTCCGCCTATCTTCTTCTAACAGAATTGGGATACCACTGAAAATGACCTTGTTAAGATGGTGCAGAATTTTTTTAGAACTGGTTATCTTTCAAAGGAATTAAACACTTCCTTTATATCTCTTATACCTAAAACTCTAAATCCAACTACTGCTGCGGAATTTCGCCTAATAGCTTTAAATAATACTACTTATAAAATCATCTCGAAATTGATGGCTAATAGGATGAAAGGAATGCTTGATAAAATCATAAGTCCATATCAATCGGCATTCCTACCAAGGAGACATATTTCAGACAACATAGTAATAGCACACGAAATAAAACATAAAATGAGAAATATTAAGATTAAAAAAGGGATGATGGGATTAAAAATCGATATGTCAAAATCCTTTGACAGAGTCGAGTGGAATTTTCTCATAGAAATTATGCGAAAAATCGGATTTTATGAAAAGTGGTGTAGCCTAGTTTTTCAATGTATATCTACTACAACTTTATCTGTACTTTTGAATGGAGCCCCAACTGATTTTTTTAAGCCTACTAGAGGATTAAGATAGGAGATCCACTATCTCCCTATCTTTTCTTATTTTGCATGTAATCGTTATGAAGAACTATTCTTAATGCCGAAAACAAGGGTTTGATTAAAGGAATTAAAATATCCAAACTTGCACCATCTGTGAGTCATCTGCTGTTTGCAGATGACTGTCTTATATTTTGTAAAGCAAATGCTGTAACTTGTCGAAATCTTGTGTAAATGTTTAAAGATTTTGGAATAGCTTCTGCAAAACTAATAAATCTTAGCAAGTCGGGAAGTGTTTTTCAAAGACTAAAAACCATCCATCAATCATGAGTGAAGTAAAACAGATTCTAGGAGTAAACTCTATACCCCTAAATGACAGATACTTAGGATCGCCTTTATTTACTAACAAATAAAAAATACAGAGTTTTGAACCCCTAGTACAAAAAATGAGTAGTAGATTAAAAAATTAGAAAGGAAACAATATAAACAGTGCAGGCAGAACTGTAATGATAAAAAATGTGACCTCTTCTCTAGCAGTTTATCAAATGAATTGCTTTAAAATCCCCAAAAAAATGTATGTAAAACCTTAACTAGTTTACAAAGAAACTATTGGTGGGGAAAAGACGAAAATGGAAAAAATGCGAAAGGAAAAAAACGGTACATAATAACTTGATTGAATCCAGATTCTGTTGTAAAATAAAATAACCAAAAGAAATTTCTAAGTAAGAGCTAAATTATGAAAACACACTGATTTATACGGGCCGATACCGTTTCATATGGACAAAAATATTCTAAGCGATCCTGATTGTTGGATCGGCCAAATGGTATCAAACCATAGTAACGCTGGCATCAGCCCATATAAATCATGGAAAATACTTGTAGTTTAAATCGATCTAAAATAAATTATGATTTTTTTTTTATTTTTTTGTTGTTTGGAAATTATAAGGAAAAGAATTAGATTGTAAAAGGGAAACTCTTATGGGATCAAACGAAAAAATTTGACCAACCAGGTGGATGGCCAAACCGAGTTTTCCAATACGAAAATGCTAGCCTTACCAATTGTTTCTCCCGATTAATATCCCAACTGAGAGAGACTGTGGGACCCGATTCCCATTGCACATATCTAGATGTTGATAGCGCAGATTGAGACCATCCGTTCTCCAGTCGGGAGTTTTCTCGGGAGTAGACATCGGTAGGTAGTTCCCTTTCCAATATGGGAAAAGCCCTTCAGCGACTGCACATACGTGGCGCAAAGAGATTGGAACGTGCGACTAAATATCTACCGCCCAGTGATACAATAGAGACAAATGTCGAGTCGCGTGACCCAACATATTTCACCAGCGATTGAGATGCTAACGTCTCTATTTCAACAACTATAATTTAAAATTTTGTAAATTCAGCTTATTTTTAATGTTTCATATCACACCTCTCCACTTTCTACAAAAATTCTTATTCTCACAAACCAAACCGAATATTTTTTCAGTTACAAAATGATTTGGATAATTCTCGAAGGAAATATAAAGAATAAAAGAAATCGAAAATATGAAGAATTACTTTGAGCTTCTGCAGTTCGAAATGTTGAGCAAGAACGTTCACATGAGTTTGGGAATTTTAGAATATTGTCAAGTCCAGATATGCTTTCACATCATGTGTCAGGGCATCAAGAACGACCATCAACATACTACAGATTAGAGATATATTTGATCATAATTGCATCTTGTGTCCTAATGGTTACCAGCTCCAGTCCGAGAAAGAGTGGATAAAGAATCTTTGGCGTAATTTCTATTTTATAGATCACAAAAAGCACATCACCATAAGTGTGACCCAATTGTTTGAAAGGTGGTGGCTTACGACTTACACGTTCCATTTCCTAGATTATGAGATTGGTAAGTTGAATTCTACACATGCATTTGATACAATGGTTTCTGGGGCATCATAGAGTTAAATCGATTGAATATTTTTATATTAAATAACATGGTAGTATACTAATTTAGGAATTTGTTTTATGTATTAGTGGTATACCTACTTCCGAGTTTGCAACCGAAGAAGAGTTCTACTTACAGACAAGTATTTCAAAGACAATTGGGCTAAGCAACAATGTGACAACGGATCTATGTCCATTTTTCTATTAGGTTCAACAAATGACAAGAAGATCCTAGAATGTTATTGTTTATAACTAAGATTTTGAAGAGTTTATATAACCTGAAGCGCAACTGTTAGAGAACTGCTCGGTCGAACTTGCAAGCATTGCTATCTCAAGCTTGTTGTCAAGTTTAGTTTCCAAAACTATAAGTCTTGATTTCTAGTCTACTTATAGTTAAGTCTTGGATTAGGATAGAAAATGTAGATGAGTATTAGACTTCACGACGTTCATCGATTGAAGACGAAGAACTACTAAGGGGAGCTTGTGGAACTTCATCAACAAAATATATGTGGAGACTTGAACTCATCTATCACTCAAAAGTCAATCTACTCTATCTCCTATTTGAGACAAAAGTCGTATAGCTATATAGACTTTGATTATAGACAGTTGATATTTCGAGCTGAGTTTAACTCGCTTACATATTTCTCGAAATATGTGTTGGTAAGCTTTCTCTTTAACCAATTTCATCTTATATTCTTGACGAAAGTCAAAAGATGATCATGTGAAAATCGCTTGGTAACATCTTACATGATTTGTGTGAGACAGGTCATTTGATGTAGACTCGAATGTTTCGTATTGATCATTCGATCACTTGAAAATTGCTTTGAAGCTAATAGTTTGTGTGAGACAACGATTGTCGTCTTCCGAGGATGTTTCAATGGTTGAAATGAGAGTTTAGAACAATTGGATATAAGCACATTATGCGCGCATACTTCCATATGTGTAATCCAAGTCCGAGAACCATGGTATGCATACCCGTATGCGTACTGTTTGGTTTAGTCAAGGTCCGAGAACTCAGTAAGCATCCCGGTACGCATACTGGTGTGAGGTTCAAGTTCCGAGACTTTACTGAGTTTGTGGTATGCGTACTAGTTCGCGTACTGGCGAATCCAAACTCGGCCCGACCACTTAGGTATGCGTACACGTTTGCATACATGAGTGGGTTATGTTCTAATTAAAATTGGTTTGTTCATGAACTAATACATTTATATATTAAGGAATGCAATCTTTTGCAAACCGAGGCTATAATGTTCATGACTTGATTCGAGTGAATCAAAATCGATCGATTTTGCTTCAATTGTGTCTTGTATACTTCTATGAGAATATAAACAATTGAACAACTCTAGAATTAGTTTCATTTGAGTCATTTGAACTAGTTATGGTTAAGATGAATATGGTTGATATGAAAGTGTTCATATGGCTAACTTCGGTTAACTATTGTTGAGCCAACAAAGGTGTACACGTTTAGGTACGGTTACTCATATCTAAATGAAGTCACTTTTCATTTGTGTGTAACAAGCTAAGTTGATCTAACGGTTGAAAGATATTAGCTTGAGTCTAATCAGGTTTTCATCTAACGGTGAATATTAAATGTTTTGTTACCGAGGTAACATTGATTGCAAACACTGATTTGAGGACTATATAAGGGAGAACTCTAGCAACTGGGAAACCTAATCCCCAAACCTCCTGTGTGATACTAATTGCGACTAGAGTCGATTCTCCTTTAACCTTAGGTTTTTCTAAAACCCTGTAGGTTACGACTTGAAGACTTCATTGTGATTGTGAAGCCAGACCCAATTATTTTCTCTGTAGTTGTTTGTTTTGATCTTGCTGTTTTCTATCGTGATTGAGTACTATCTTCTCTAAGATTTGCTCGAGATTTAATCTCCGATAGGCAAGATAAAAAGTAGTCACAACCATCTTCGTCTCATCGTTTGTGATTCCACAATATCTTGTTTCGCTACCAAACAATTAAGATTATTATGAGGTGATTGATATTTCTAGGTTGTTCTTCGGGAATATAAGTCTGGTATATCAATTGGTTCCTGTTCACCTTGATTTATTAATATTAATAGACGGAACAAAACTTGTAGGTTTATCTGTGGGAGACAAATTTATCTATTCAATAGACTTATCTGTGTGAGACATATTGGTTTATCAAGTCTTCAACTTTGGGTCGTAGCAACTCTTAGTTGTGGGTGAGATCATCTAAGGGAATCAAGTGCGTAGAGTCCTGCTGGGATTTGGAGATGTAAGGAGTGCAACTGTACCTTGATCAGTGTGAGATTGGTTAGGGCTCAACTACATTCCAGTCCGAAGTTAACTTGGAGTAGGCTAGTATCTGTAGCGGCTTAATACAATGTGGTGTTCAAATCTGGACTAGGTCCCGGGGTTTTTCTGCATTTGCGGTTTCCTCGTTAATAAAACTTCTGGTGTCTGTGTTATTTCTTTTCCGCATTATATTTGTTTATATAATTGAAATATCACAGGTTGTGCGTAAGTTCAATCAATTGTGAATCCAACCTTTGGTTGTTGATTAAATTAATTGACACTTGGATATTGATTTTTGATACCGTCCAAGAAAATTCCTATTTGTTTGATTGCAGATTGAATTGAGAAATTGAGATATAACTCTTGGATATACTTTTCTTAAGATTGAGTATGACTGTCTAGTTGATTCTCTTAAAAGTATATTGGAGTTAGTCCATACAAATTGCTAAGCGAAATATTGGTTGTGGTTGTTAGACCCCCGCTTTTTCAGCAACAAGTTTTTAATTATTCACTATATAGAGTCATTTTTCTGTCATCTAGGAAAGGTTGTTAGTATTTGGGGGAAAGATTTCTTTGTCAGTTACAGAGTATTTTTGCCAAAGCCCCGTGGTACAATCACCAAAACAGATTTTACAAGACTGGGACGAGCCAGTTGGGTAAGGTATGAGAAAAATGTAAGGTCGTATAGTGCGGAAAATTAGTATCTCAAATGGTGCAACAAATTTGTACATACAGTGATTGGTGTTAAGAATATGCACATTTATAGGTTTAATATGCTAGGATTAACGCGTCTCGATCATGACACAACAATCAAGTAGACCTCTTCTAGAAGAACCATGAGAGAACAATAAATGGTAGCTCTTCATATACAAGAAGTTAATTGATGGAGGGGGAAGAGTTTTGTTTTAGGGCAATACTCTTAGTTTAGGAAATAGATTCCTAATAGAAGTCCTTTGGCCTGGGCTGAGTCGATAAAGGCTATAAATAGAGGGCTTTGCCAATAGCTAAGGATATACAGATACTAGGCATAGAAAACCTGGAGAAAGCTTACGACAATACTTCTGTAAGCTTAGCAAACAGTTTAAGGTTAATCCAATGTTTAGAGAAGATTGTGAGCGTAACAAAGAGAGAATTGTAATTGTTTTCTTGTTTCATAATCTAAGAAAAGATATTTTCTTCGAATTACTACTTGTGTTCTGTTTTCTAAGTTTCTCGTCTATTATTATTATGAATTCTCGCTTTATAGTAATAGTTACCAAGGTACAAGCAGGTTTCAATACGTACTCAAGTTGGCATCACGAGCAAGGTTAGTTTCTAGGTAAATCCCTGTGGTTTATGGTTTTCACTAGATCTCTACATAAAGCTTGGTGAGGTACTCGAGAAGTTGGAAGACGTTAAGAATACAAGGAGATCAAGGATGACAAAGTGGCTTGGATGATCCTAAGGAAGGCGAACCACAAACTATGGAAGAAAAGGTGGCTACATTGCAAACAGACATGAAGTCTATTCAAGTTACTTCTTCGTGAATTGAGTGAATGTATTTGTTCTCATACACCAAGAAGAAGACAAAGAAAAGGTTACATCTTCACCCAGCTTCGGAAAAAATGATTATGAAGAAAACGATTCAAGAAGAAGATGATGAGGAGGAAGGAGATGAGGAGGAGAAAGAGTCTCTTAAAAGTCCTACATCAACTAAACCTCATGGTAAGAATCAAAATTGATTTTCATGTTGATATTCCACTTTACGATGGGAGTGTCGATGTAGAAAAATTGGATGATTTGATTGAATGTCTAGAGATTTATTTCTCTTTCTTTGAATATGGTTCAAAGGAAAAGATAGCTTTCGCGCATTGAAGCTACAAAAGCATGCTCTAACCTCGTGGAAAGCTTATCAAAGACAAAACCTAGGTAAAGGAGTATTGTCGTGAAAGATTCAAGGCGGTTGTAAGGAAACCGTTTTATCCGGTTGGATACCTTGAGGAGAGATGGTTTAAGTGGTACAACTTGAAGTGCATTTACAACCAAACCGTACAAGAATATACTTTAATCTTTAATCAAGCTATGATTTTGGACTTAGACTGGGGGATTATGTTATCTACATGAAATATATTTCCGTGTTCCATGAGTATATACTTTAAGGAGTTGAAGATGTTTACGGTGGATACTATCTCCGAAGCAAGTATAAAAGCTAATTCCATTGAGGGCAAGCTTAAGAAATATGATTCAAAGGGAAATAATAAGGTGAAATCGAGGTACTGTGTGAAAGGAGGTGAAAGGAGCAAAGAAGAAGGAAAACTGGTGACAAGGAAGGTTTGTCTTGCACTCCATTGCAAGCAAACAGGTCACATTGTCGACAAGTGTTGGGTTAAGAACCCTCATCTAAAGCCTAAAGGGTTGCGGAGGAAAGTGTCAAGAAGTCAAGACTAGTCGATCAACCCAAAGAAGTCCACGACTAACGGAACTCAATTCAAAGCTTTTCTTATGACAGGGGCAAAGAAAGACCTTCAAAATATGATCTTAAGGAACAACTTTTTACAAAGTGAATATGCAAGTCAAAACTTCACTAGTTGATGTCAAGTTATTGACCCAGAAGTCGAAAAATTTACTTTCAAATTCTTTGGTGGTTAGGTTTGAAGACTTTCAAACATCCAAAACCATACCCTTTAGGATGGTAAAAGGAAGGGGGATTACAAGTTTCACAATAGTGCACGCTCAAATTTGCTCTAGATGAGTCATATATTAACGGTTACATGCGACGAAGTTCCTTTGATGTTTGTCGGTGGTACTAGGTAGTAATTACTCATGGGATAGAGATGCAACTCTATACGGTGAGGGGAAAAATACACCTTTACCAAAGATGGAGAAAGTTTTATGATTCGGCTATTGATTCTCCTCTGAGGGAGCAAGTCCGATCACACCACCAAAGCTAGCGGTTGGTGAATGCTATCACGGGTTCATTCTCCTTGTGATCCGTTCTCTTGAGGAGAAGCCGAGTAGAGTTTGTTTGATGCCCCTTGACCATTACAACAAGAAGATGACCTATAAAGGTTGAAGTTGAAGTACAAGGATTTATTTTCGTATGTCACGGATTACCGCCAAAGAGGAGTGTGGAGCATGATCATGTTGACCGGGGAGAGTTATCTTCCTAATGTAGGTCTTTATCGCATGACCATGAGAATCTAATGAGATCAAGAAACAAGTCCAGAACTTCTAGAATTAGGAATGATAGTGCCAAGTGCTTCACCTTGTGGATCAACAGTGTTGGTTCCAAAGAAAGATGGAGGTCAAGGATATGTATTGATTATAGAAAATGAACAAGATCGTAGTCAATAATCGTTATCCTTTACCTGTAGGATAGTATTTACATGATGGATCACTTGGAAAGAGCTCGAGCTCTTTACAAAGTTAGATTTCAAATTCGGATATCACCGATGAGAGTTCGAGAAGATGATACATGGAAAATCGCCAAAACCAAACAAGGCTTGTTCGAATAGTTGGTGATGCCTTTTGGTTTGTGTAATACTCCAGCAACGTTTATGCGTTGATGAATGATTTGTTACGACCTTTATAGAAGATTTTGTGATTGTTTACTTCGATGATATCCTAATATACAACGTAACTTGGGAAGAGCATCTGCTCACGTTGAGAAGGTGTTTAAAGTGTTACATGAAGGCCAACTGAAGTTGAACGTAAAGAAGTGTGAGTTTGGGAAGGAGGAGTTAGTGTACCTCGGATTTATTGTTGGTGGTGGACAACGAAGATTGATCCAAGGAAGGTTGAAGTGATCACTAAGTGCCTAGACCTAGTACCGTAATCAAATCGAGCTTCTTAGGGCTTGCACCTACTTGCGTGGTTTATCCCAGATTTTCAAATATCACAGACCATTACATGGTTTGACTGAGAGCTAAGGCAAAAGTTTGAAACGGCAAGAAAACCCATGAAGACGTTTTTCAGTTACTAAAAGAAAGATTTCTGTATAATTAAAGATGTTGGCATTGCCTAACCTGGCGTACTTTTGAAGTTGAGACCGACGCTCTAGCTATGCATTGGGAGGAGTGTTGTTGCAGATGGTAAACCAAAGGAGTATCATTCGAATTGTTCTCAGTGCTATTAAGAACTACGCACCTTATGACAAAGAATTTTATGCTTTATATCAATGTATCAAACATTAAGCAGTGTATCTCTTAGGTAAGAAGTAATGGTACATTCAGATCACAAACCGTTGGAGTATCTACATGCACAGACGAAACTACAACAAGCCCGACACATGAAGTGGATGCCTTACTTGATGACTTTCAATATTCTCATTAGGTACAAGAATGGAGTAACAAACAAGTTGGCAGATATGTTATCTCGGCCTCAAGTTCGAGCACTAATGGTGGCCATGAGAATTCAACCAATTGTCCCTCAAGAGTATGCAGAGTCATACACATCCAAAGAAAGACTTCAAGAAGGTGCTAGAAGGTGTAAAGAGTGGTTTGAAAAGCGTAGTATGAACTCCGAGATGGATTGTTATACAAAGGTCGGGACTTTACATACCGAGGCGATGGAGATCGCCATAGCCAAGTGGTTGAGAGAGGCACACACTTCCCGAGTTGCTCGACACTTTGGGATGAATAAAACTCTACTTAACTCCTGGCATATGTCTTTTTGGTCGAAGATGCAAGATGATGTGGCTAAGTTAGTTAGAGGTGTAAGTTGGGCAAAGACATCTAAAACCTTCCAACGAGAAAACGTGGGTTATATCTACCATTACAATACCATCAAGGCCTTGGGAGAGTATTTCTATGGATTTTCTTGGTGGGTTACCAAGACCAAGTCTGGGTCATGATTACTTGTTCATTGTGGGTCGACCGATTCAAAGAAGATGATTGCATTAATTCCATGTACAAAGACGGTAACGGGGACGATGCAAAGAAAGCTCTTCTTTGAGCACGTGTGGAAGCATTTTGGTTTACCTACTTCGATTATTTCGGTATAGGGATAGTCGATTCCTTAGTCACTTTGGGATTCTTTGTGGAAGATGATGGACACTAGGTTGAAGAAGAGTACAGCCTTCATCCGCAAAAACGTACTCTGACAAACAGAAGTGGTCGATAGGACTATGGTTCACATGTTAAGGGGATATAATTCTAAGCATCCTAAAACTTGGGATGAAAGTTTACCATATATACAAATTTGCTTTCAATAGAGCGTGGTTCACGCTCTTCTTGGAAATCTCCTTTTTGAGACGTGCTATGGTTACTACCACCTAGTCCTTTCGATCTAGTATTTTCTAGGACACCTCAAATGGGGGAAAGGAAGGAAGTGAACCGCAAAAGGCACAAAAGTTCTTAGAGAAGATATCTCTTATTCATTCGATTATTGAAGAGCAACTAAAGAAGTCACAAGCCAAATACAAAGCAAAGCATGACAAGCATCTTGTACCTTGTAATTTCGGTGTTGGTGACTTGGTATGGTTAAAATTAGGTAAGGAACGACTGAAGGGGGAAGGTAAGAATTTGAAACCATTGAGGTATGTACCATTTCGTATTCTCGATCGATTGGTGACAATGCCTTCGCCTAGATCCGCCACCTTATCTAGGGATGTACTCATTAATAAATGCCGAATACTTGAAGTTATTTGAACCACCATTACTTGATGATGACGGCGACACACTATGATCTTACCACGAGAGTAGAAGACTTATGGTTTGATAGAGAGGAACCACCAAGGAAGACCGCATGTTGGAGCGAAGAGTGACTAAAACACGCAAGGAGAGAAAGAAGCTTTTCTAATTGGATGTAAGGGTCAAGTTCCTAGCAAGGCTAAGTGGTTTAACAAGGAAAAGGGACTCGAGTTCCCTAACCTTCATTTAACTCTCACAGGAGTTCAAGTTCTTAAAAGGGGGACCCATGATATGGTGTATCCGCACCTTTGTGGAACTTAGTTAACCTCAAACTAAGTTGAGGGAAGAAACTCATTCTAGGCATGAATCCTTGTTTAGGCAGTCTAATTAGGGAAGAGTTTTGTTTTAGGCAATACTCTTAGTCTAGGAAATAAATTCCTAATAGAAGTCATTGGCCTACCGAGTCGATGAAGGCTATAAACAGAGGGCTTTGGGCTAATAGCTAAGGATATACGTATACTAGGCATAGAAACCCTAGAGAAAGCTTACTATAATACTTGTGCAAGCTTAGCAAACAGTTTAAGGTTAATCCACTGTTTAGAGAAGATTGTGAGCGTAACAAAGAGAGAATTGTAATTGTTTTCTTGTTCATAATCTAAGAGAAGATATTTTCTTCGAATTACTACTTGTGTTCTGTTTTCTAAGTTTCTCGTCTATTATTATTCTGAATTCCGCCTTTATAATAATAGTTACCAAGGTACAGAGGTCAATACATATCATGGACAATAGTGTTATCTCTGATAAACGCGTTGATAGACACATTTTTGTGTCTAATTTGTCTCGATTCTATATATTAATAAAGTGTTTCATTTTTGTACTTATTATGGTGTTTTATGTGTGTGTAGGTATTTTTGGTCAATAAACATTTTTTGGAAAAATTGGTTTAAAAGTTGCGCCGGAGGACACATGCTATTCTGACCCTCGGATTGGATAAGGGGTAACCAAATTACTAAGGGGCACCCTCAGACACCCCAAGGCAGCTGCTATTCGCACCCCCACTCCTGGATAGGGGTGACCATCTTCAACATTTGAATTATTAGTTTTATGAAAATAAACCAACACGCCTGCTGGATTAGGGTTGAGATTTTGATCGAGTTTTATAGAGACTAAATGGCTGAGTTTGATTGGGTTTACTTATTAGGCCTAAAAAGGCCTGGTAAATTCGTTGTATGGAACCCAAATTGGCTAGAAATCGAGTTAGAGCAAAAACAGGGGAATAAGTTTACACGGTCCCGGAGTTTATTTTTGGAATTCGAGAGACTAAAGGCGAGATATTGTTTCCAAAGATATGTATCTATCTAAGGAAGAGTTTGGGAGGAGTTGGAAAGATCAAACGCGTGAAACAACTAAGGGAACAAATTATTGAAGTGACTTCTGGAAAGAAAACAAGAAATTTAATCGGGTTTTGGAGGGTTTGGAGGTGTATAAAAGGCTTGCTGCTCGAGTCCCAGAGATGGTATGGAAGGTTAGAAGAAGTTGGGGGAAGTTTAGAACACCACGTAGCGAGAAATCACGAGTGAATAATTTCTTCGTCACCGCAATGTGGAAGAACACGTAAGAACAAAATACCTTCAAGGACAAGCTCGTTTTTGGGTCGTAGATTCAACGACAATTCAACAAAGATATAAGTCTCGTCTCTCAGAACTGGCCCATTGTAACAGCCTTCTTTGTAACGCCATTACAAGATTGCAAACATCTGCTTTTATTGTTTTTCATCCTTTTAATCAACTTTTGAGCTATGAACCAATATTTTGAGCAAGTGATTAATATGAGAAGCTAAACCCTTAAATGAGGCGACTGAGGAAGCCAATTTTCCATGATGTGTGGTAATTTCTATTTTAATTAATTTTTGCAATCTCTTTTAAGATTATTTGCCTTGATTGAAAATTGATCGAATGATTTTTCCTAAACGTTGTGATTTCTCTTGATAGACTATGCTTAGACCTAGGTTTTTGATATTCTATGCTTTCAAATACAATTGTTATTCTAAAAATCTACCTTTGCAAAATATTAGAATCACTTTAAACGTAAAGAGTTGCAATAATATTGATTAGATTAAATCACATAAAAATTGGAGTTTGGTGGAATCCCGAGTCTCGGTGTTTTTTTAAAATCTTGATAACAACCTTCTTTGAGTTTTCTAGTTTTATTTGAATATAAAAATCCTTCACAAGTCCGAGAGGAAACGTCATCTTCTTACCACTTTACTACAACTTTTCAAAACGACATCAATTTTTAAGTGCCGCCGACGCGACTTGTTTTTAGGGTTTTAGATTATTTTTTTTAGTTTTTTTTTAGTTTTTATTATTCTTTTGTTCTATTTTACGTTTTCTGGGTATTTGTGTTTTGATTACGGGTTTGGATATTGGACCGAAAGGAAAGCCGAGCCAAAGATATTGGTGATGAACTAAAGACTTGGAGTCAAAGACAAAACGAAAAGAAACGAGAAGAGACAAAGAATTTTATTTTTATTTATTTTTTAGTTTTATTGGAAACCGTATTAGGTTTATAATTATTTTTGTAATTTTTCTTTTATTTTTGGTCTTTTTGGACATTTTTGGGACTTTGGACATTATTTTAAACCTTGCTAAGGTATGGGCAGTCTT
>JAJJWW010000306.1:152868-204945 GCA_023531295.1 Papaver armeniacum | reverse complement strand
TGCATGTTGGTGTTGATGGTGGTTTTTAAACAAAGTAAAATCATAAAACCCCAAATAATGTCACCAGTGACACATTTATTAGGACATTTAATGCGTGTAGTCAAGTAATTAATAGGGGGTATTTTTTCAAATTAGGTTACAACGAACAAAACACTAATTCCCCTCGTGCCAATGGCAAATCATGCCAGCCACACCTAGCCCAAGCTAATGCATGTATAGCTTGCTCTCTGCCCCTTAGCCTAGCTATCTAGTCACATAAGCAGCACTTAAAGCATGCCAACCATGCTAGAGGCATCCCTCAGTGTGTGGAAATCATGCGAAGCCACACCTAGCCTAAGCTAAATTTGCACCTCTATCTGCGTGCGAAACGTGCTAGCCATGCCAAGCCAGGAAGCACTGATAACCATGCTAAGCCTTTGACCCTCTGTGCCAATGGCAAATCTGTGCCCGGCCATGCCAAGCCAGCTAGGAAGCATGACAGCCATGCTAGTCGCACCTTTAACTCACGATGGCAAATCATGCGATACCATGCCCAGGCAGCGGCCAAGGCTTGTGCCAGCCATGCTAGCGCGCCTCATGCCAATGGCAAAGCTGTGCCGCCATTACCAAGCGCCGGCGCATGCCAACCATGTTAGCCGCACCTCTATGCCAATGGCAAATCATGCCAGCCATACCAAAACGCACCGGAAGCATGCCAACCAGTGCTAGCCGCACCTCTATGCCAATGGCAATCATGCCAGCCACACCTGGCCAATTACCCGCACCTCAGGTTCGATGGAAAAAATCATGCCGCCACACCAAATCGCCAAAGCATGCCAACTATACTAAGCCGCACCTCGATACAACGCAAATCATGCCGCCCACCCTAGCCCGAGCCAGCCGCGCCATGCCAAACGCACTCTGCCTTGGCCCTAGCTCGCTAGTCACGCCACCCAAGACAGAGCACCCCGGCCTTGGGCCCTAGCCATCACCGTACCAAAATGGCGCCCATGCCTAGCTTGCAAATCATGCAACCTAGGCCAAATTATTACGTATGACCATTGGCACATGCCAACACGCTCGCTGGTAGCTTTTCCCAGGCGCGACCCACCACGCATGCCATTGGCACATGCCAACAACACGCCGCTTTTGGTAGCTTTTCCCTACCAGGCGCGACCAAGTTATTACGCATGCCATTGGCACATGCCAACATGCTCGCCGGTAGCTTTTCCTACGGGCGTGACCCAAATTGTACGTATGCCATTGGCACATGCCAACACGCTCGCTGGTAGCTTTCCTTACCAGGGCGACCAAATTGGCCACGATGCCATTGACATAACACGCTCATTTGGTAGCTTTTCTTACGGTAGGGCGCCGAATTAAATTAACCACGCATGCCATTGGCACATGCCAACATGCTCGTAGTAGCTTTTCCTACCAGGGCGACCCAAATTGTCCACGCATGCCATTGGCACATGTTAACATGCTCACGGTAGCTTTTCCTACCGGGCGCGGCCCAAATTGGCCATTACATGCCATTGGCACATGCCAACACGCTTTCGGCTGGTAGCTTTTCCCTACCAGGGACGCTACCCAAATTGGCCACGCATGCCATTGTCACATGCCAACACGCCATTTTGGTAGCTTTTCCTACCAGGTCATGGACCTAAGCTTCCACGCATACCATTGGCACATTACAACATGCATCGTCAGCTTTTCTTACCAGGTACAAGCCACACAATGCATGCGTGCTATTGACACCTGCCAAACACGCACGCTGGTAGCCTAACACCACCGTTCGACCTACCATCAAGGCATTCGCGCACTTGCCATACACACGCCCGATGCTTGAGCTCGGCATTGCCACACACTCAACGTACAAACATTCCCGCACATGCCACACACGCCACTAGCAGCTC
Source organism: Papaver armeniacum (assembly GCA_023531295.1). Lineage (NCBI taxonomy): Eukaryota > Viridiplantae > Streptophyta > Magnoliopsida > Ranunculales > Papaveraceae > Papaver > Papaver armeniacum. The sequence continues at coordinate 203,047 of JAJJWW010000306.1, read as the reverse complement.
TGGCATTGCCACTTGCACTCGAGTGCAACTCGCAACAAAGGCATTCCGCACATGCCACACGCCTCTAGCAGCGCCACTTGCACTCAAGATGTGCAACCAATACTCGAAGACATCAACACAACCGGGGATGCTTTACAGGGGTTTGTTTGGCGGTCTGACATGCAGCGTACCGTACGCTCACATTAAGAAAGCGTGAATAGGAATAAGCGATCAAATAAATGAGGAAATAATGGTGAAAATGTTTTCACCCATAAACACCTGCAGTTACCACCTCCTCCCATTATTTCACCCTTTACTCTCTTCCTTCATGAGGCCAGTGCGTTTGACCTCGACTTGTATAAATAGGTCTTACCTATTTCCACCGGACAACAAGTCTCGGTTAGGAGAAAAATACAACACTCTTAGAAAAGGCAACTGGTAGGAGCTTAAAGGTGTTTTTCCTACGTCTTATCTGCAAGTGCACAGTGCCTTTGTAGGCAGAGGCAAGCACAGGTCGAACCTCAGAGAACTAGTGTGTGCAAGGTTGTTCTAAGCTTTCTTAACTGAATTCAGGTGATGTGACAGAGATACAAAGGTTTGTTTATAGTCTTTACGACTGTGTTGGAGGTTACAAGACTAGAAGGACAATCATATAAAAGTATCGATAAAGCAAGCACTAGGATTATCAAATCCACCTTTAATTCAAGTTATGAGCTTCAACTAATTTGATTTTTCTTGTTCCTATTACAGGTAAGGGAAGTGTGTAAAACTACCATTTACCTAAGGAGTTTCACCAGGGGATAGATCAATGTGCAGCTAAGGGCACTAATTCAGAGAACTAGTTGTCTAATTAAGCACAACTAGTCTAAGGTTTAGCAAAAATGATTGAAGTTTGGGCTGAATCACATTCAATGCAGGGTTATCCTAACTACAATGGATACATGGCATCCATTGTGAGAGCAATGCATTGACAGTGTGAAAATTGAACTTATCTTATACTTTAAACATACACAAGATAATTCAAATGAAGTTGAAAATCAGAACATTAAATTAGGGTTTCATATCAATCCTAGCTAAGTAATTTATAACATCATAAACATGAAAACGGACTTTAAATTAAATTTGTAAACTAAAACTAAGAACCCTAAAATTCACTTTGTCCCTTAAAAATGAAGAACCACTCAATATATATCTCACAAACAATCGAATTACCAAATACGTTGCCCAAACTTCTTTCATGCCTTACTTCTTCTCTGAATCGACCATGCAGGTTGGTGGAGAAACCCTAACCCTAATTATCTCTAACCTAGATTCTAGGGTGATGAGAAGCTATGAAAGAGATAATTTGAGAGAGAGAGAGCGCGGCAGGAGGGTACTGGTGCGGGAGCAGAAATGGAGTGGTGGCGAAGAGGCAGCTCTGTCATGGGTATGGAGAAGAAGGTGAATGGGAGGTATGGGTTTTCTCTGTGGAGGTATGGGGGAGAAGAAAGAGAAGATGGAGAAGAGAATGGGTTTGGCTCGATGGAGTATAGGGGTATGGGTGTAGCGAGAAGACGATGCGAAGGGCTGAGCGACCGTAGGATGCCTAGGAGAGAGATCTGAACGGCTCAAATGGAGCGGGCTCGGGTCCGGGTCTTGGATAGCTTGGGCTCAAGTCTTGTAGATGGGTTTTTACTTGTTGAGTTTTGCAACTGATGCGCGCGGGCTTTGGCTTTCGGGGCTCCAGGCGCTTGCCTCCAATTCTCTGCTCTTTTGGCTCCTCGGATTCTCAGAACTTTATTTATTACCTAAAAACACAAAATTAATTAGTACAAATATTTATTCTTGAAAACAAAGAAAATACGAGAATCTGGGATAATATCGATTCTTGAGCACAAAAGATGAGTTAAATGCCAATAAATAGGTGTATAAATATGCAATATTTGGCACTCATCAAATACCCCAAACCTGAATTTTACTTGTCCTCAAGTGAAACATAAATTAAGAAATCCTAACTATACCCACATCGCAGGTCTCTCGAATGCATTTAGCGTATGCACTAAGCCTTTAAACCCCTAGGTGTCCCTAGTGGACGAGTTGTAGTCTCGTGAGGGTTTACAAGAGGTGTACCCACAAAACCTTCTCCAACTTCCAGAGTGTAAAAGAGTCTCAAGCCTCCAAGAAGCTATGAGGACATAGAGTTTCGCATGCTAGTAACATGAAGTTAGAACTACCAAAGAACGCATTCTCATCCTTAAGTCTTTGAGCGAGAAGTAACCATACCATATGAAAGAATTCGGATTCGATTGTGATCATAAGCCTCGACTTCGCCTCACCATTAGGTTTTATGATAATTGCACTCAAAAGATCGCTTTTTAGTCTCTCATGTGTGCGAGGCAGGAATAAGAGAGAAATCGCTACGTTGTAGGTAAGAAGGATAACCTTCCTAAATAATTTAAGGAGACTCCACGAGAGTGTGGACAAAAAGAATCTTTTACGATGATCTCTAAGAAAGGAAATCAACCATTAGCAAGGGGTGGGAGTACTCACTTACCTTTTCACCCGATCGACCAATTAATATCACTCTCTCATAAGAACCATAGAAACGTCTTCCAATCTTCGGTCTTCGGTCTTCAATTGTTGATGACGAACTTCTAAACTTCACAAACATGATAATTTTTAACTTTTCTACTCAATTTCCTTGTTACTTGGAATTTTCTTCTTTACCATGGTGGTATCAAAACTAAGAAAATAAACTACAATATATTTTTTTTTTTTTGTTTGAAATTTTTTTTTTTTTTTTTTTTTTTACTATATACATTAATTGAAAATAACAACAAAAACAATGAAACTACTAACTCCATGGATGAAGGATTATATCACTTAATTTTCCATAACTTGTATTGTCTTGATTTTATAAACTTCATTAATTCTCATCTTATTTTCTTTTCTTTATTGCATGTAACCTTGGACTATTTCACTTTTCTTCAAATATTTTGATGTTGCTCCGCTACTAACGATGATGTGTTTATGGATCTGTTGATTGAGAGAGAGAGTGATGCTAACTGCAAAATCGATATTTAGAAGGAGTTTTCATCTTTAGACGTCACCCTCATGATTGACGGAATTAGCACTCAAGAGATCAAAAATAGTCTTTGAAAAGTGGTGCGAAGTTGGGTAGCTCACCATTCCTACCCTGGAATTGACGGACGGTGACACACACGCTAAAAGCTTTTCTAGAAAGTCACAAAGAGTGAAGGTCGGTACCTCGCTTGATGTAAAATGGGTAGTCTCCACTATGGGTGATCACAATTCTACTACAGAATATCTAAACAAAGACCTAATTAAGCCCTCCTGTGATGGTTGGGAAATCCCAACTTTAACGCTCTAATCAACTAAGAAACCCGATTGCGTTCTCCGGTACTTCCAAGTTACTTGTTATTTCGGTCAGACTCTCTATGTAAACATAGCTAGAAGCATGCTAGTGACTCTAAAATCTCTAAAAGTTGGAGGTTTTTATCTGAAATATTTACAAAGGTTTTTTTTTTTTTTTTTTAAGATGAATCAAAACAAAAAGACTAAAAACTCTAAATGCAAAACACACCCCCAAACCTAGATCAAACATTGTCCTCAATGTGTCAACAGATATAAAGAATTTAACAGTCACATACCATGAGAACTATGTTGAGAGGTGGAAAGGGAAGAGATTACCGGATGCAAGAGGGTGTTGCTAAACCATAGAAAGATGAATGCTTTGAAAGCAAACAATCAAGAGCGCAAGACAAAAAATTTGGTTAGCACACATCAAAAACTATGCAAAAGAAAAGAAAAGGGAAAGAGAATGGATTGTTAGTCCATATGTATGTACACAAGTGAACTAGTCTTGTCCACATAGATGGGGTCTTCCAAGTCAACGGTCTCAACAACGGTGGAAGATGCTCCCGAAAATGGTTTGAGTCTCGACCATTGACTTTGAAGATGTTCTTGTTCTTTGGGTTTTCAACTTCTACAACTCCATGGGGAAAAACGCGATACGTACCACGTATGGTCCCGACCATCGAAACGTAGCTTTCACCGAAACAAATGCAATCTAGTGTTGTACAATAAAACTTTCTGTCACGGGGTGAAAGACTTGCGCAGAAATGCGCTTTGTCGTGTGAAACACTTTCATCCTATGTTTGTACGTTTTGGCACTATCATATGCATCGTTTCTCAATTCTTCTAACTTCATTTGAGTTGAAGTTTTCTACGGGTTCCACTTTATCAAGATCAAAAAATTCAACTTCTTCACAGCCCAATATGCACGGTGTTCTAACTCAACTGGTAGATGACATGCTTTTCCGTACACAAGTCTCTGAGACATCCAATGGGAGTCTTGTATGCAGTCCTATAGGCCCATAAAGCATCGTTTAGCGCAAAGACCAATCTTTCCTAAGGATTGACGGGTCTTCTCAAGGATATGCTTAATTTCCCTATTAGAAACTTCTACTTGGCCACTTTGGTTTGAGGATGGTAAGGTGTTGCGACCTTATGAGTGATTCCATGCTTGCGCACTAGTGATTCAAAGGGTCTATTGCGAAATGACTACCTCCATCACTCGATTATTGCTCTAGGGTTCCAAAATGGGAGAAAATGTTCTCCTTAAGAAAAGAAAGAACAACTTTATGGTCGTTGGTTTTGGATGCAATGGCCTCTACCCACTGATAAGCACGTAAGTGCTACATTTCGTACCCATATTTATATTAGCCAGGACTCGATATTTTGACTAATATCACTATTTTTAGTGCTTTAGAAAGTACACGAAATTCGATTAACGAAAGGATAAATGGTTAAATGAAGCAAATTAGCCCTTGAGACAAAAAGCATTTAATTTTCCAAGGCACCAAGGAGGAAGAGTAACATGGCTGCCATTGAATTTTCAATGTTAGCAACTTAGCACCACATTAATTTACTCATGGCAGGGGCTAATACCAATGGAAAACGAAGAATATCTTTGTTTACTCAAGCACCTGGGTTCCACTCATGGATTATGATAACCTAACTACTTACTCCATAATATGTTTGTGCACTGTGGTTTGTTTCATCTTCACTTCTTATCGCATGCAAAGGGAGTTTGGTGGTGTTGTATCTTTTATTTCATGATGAGATCGGAGATTGTATAGAAATATTGAGGATGGAAACACCATTTTAAAGCTTACAAAATAGCAACATGGAGATGACCCGATCCGAAAAGAAGGTGAGTTGGCTGGAGAAACGGAAATGGGACTGTGGTTCATACACATTGCAGGAATGAAGATGTAAGTCAGTGGGCTTATGGTGGTTATCGAATGGAGCAGCAGAGCTAGGTGATGCATGTTGTGATGGTAATGGCAGAAGAAACAAATTGAATACAGGACTGAGAAGTTCACAAGACAGAAAAGCGGGTATGGCAAAGTTAGAGTTCGTCCATGGACATGGTGCAGTCTGCTAACACGACAACTGTTTGGTAATTGTTTGATACGGTCCGGAGTTTATCGAAATGGAAGTGCAGTCAATAGTGGTTGTTAGCAACAGAAAATGGAATGGGGAATCTTGGATGGTGTTTACATTGAACGAATGGTAAGAAGATGGAGAGTTTGGGGCAAGTTTGGACCATCACAGAGAAGAAAAAATCAAGTTGCAGAAAGCTTAACTGTCAGCGAGAATCGAAGAACACGAAGAAACAGTGACGGCTTGGCCGTTCTTCAACATGTGTAAGCGACTCGCTTTGTGGGTCGTAGTTGGAGGCAGACTTAAATGAATAGTAACAAATGACGAAAGGTGTTATTGCTCTTCTGTAACAATTAGGTTTGTAACACTTATATCTGTTACAAACTTAGGTTTTATTTGATATCTCTCCTTTTCATCATTTGTAAGCACCTTTGAGCAATAAAATCATATTTTGAGCGTGTTTCCAACATGATGAGCTAAACCCCATCTCTCTCGGGACGACGGACGGAGCTGAATTTCATCATGTGGTAAATTAAATTAATTCCTTAATTACTTTTTGCACTGATTATTAATGATTTATGATTTCTATTAATTATTTGTTATTTAGATCGATGTAACGCGATGCTTAGTTTAAATTACTTTGATGCGCCATGCTTTAACTTTCACAGATAATGTTTTATGAAATCTACTTTGGCAAAGAATAAAGTTAGTGTTTCTTTTATTTTGAGCTATAATTGCCTAGGATTAATTTCGAACCACTTGAATATGAAAGTCGGTAAGAAATCAGAGTCCCAATGAAACTCTTCATCCCGTGACACATTTTGTATATATTTTTCTTTTATTTTCTTTTATTAATTCTTAAAATCAATCTTGTCAAGTCCGAGTGAACGACAACCTTACTACCACTTTCTACAACATCATTGAAAATATGTACCAAGTTTTTGGCGCCGCTGCCGGGGAGTGGTTGCATAATACACTCTGACTGATATCAATTTTTGTATATAGCTTATTTTTATTTTAGTTTGTATATAATTTATTTTTCTCTTTCTTTTAGTTCTTTTTACTCAGTTCGTTTGAATATTTTCCAGGTACCTTAATCTGAAGTGTTATAGGCGAAAAGATGCACTCGCAAATCTTTTACAAGGACCACTTGGAAGATCCACTAGAGGTTTGCTTAGCACACTTTGGGTATGATTTTGAGGATTATAGTGTTATTTGTGAAGTCAATGCCTTATTAGACTCCACACCACTGCTAGACACTAACAAATGGAAGCCCAAAGTAGAACCTCTAGTTATGTCTGAGTCTCGACTAGTTCCATCAGTCGAGAATGGTCCGACCTTGACCCATAATCCATTAAGTTCTTATTTTTTTTGTCTTGATGATATTGATAATGAAACCGTGTTACATAATAATGGGTCTATGAGTCGTGATATTATTGCTCAATGAGGCCTGGTTCGTGAAGTGAATTTGAACCAACATATGTTTGTGTGCCCGACTTAGCTGAAGTTGAACCAATATCAGTCGTGGAAGTTATTTCCGCTGACTTACAACCTGATTTAGGGAGTACAAAAAACTGTTCAATTCTTTAAACAATCTTTACTAATTATCTGCGAACCTGATTTACTTCATATTCAAGGTTCGAATTATGTTTTAAATAAGATTGAATTCAGTTTTTGCTCTCTGGGTACTAATCATCATTACTGCAGGATCATCTTTTCAGCAAAACTGATTAGTTGGGTTGATCCCCAACTTTTAAGACTATATATGATTTGCGCGTACTTTGGGAGACTTGACCTCACCTTGTTTGAGAACGTGCTACTGAAAACAGGGAAACAGATAACTATCGCTTCATGGGAGTCAACCCATCAGATTTGTTCCCTTTACTCTTATCTTTTATTTTTATTTTTAAAATCTCCCATCTTAATTTCTACGTTGGATGACTCAATTACATTGAGGCATTGAGGACAATGTAATGTTTAAGTGTGGGGGTGTGGCGCTTTCGTTAGGAATTTTGATTTAAAATTTTTTTTTTGAATATTATGACCAGCTGTGTAGCGGGTCTAAAAAAAACAAAAAAAAAAGGCATATTATGACCAGCTGTTGAGCGGGTCTTAAAAAAAAAAAAAATTGCATGATTGACCAGCTGTTTAGCGGGTTTAAAAAAAAAAATTATTGTGTCGGTGGTCTTGTGTATGGCATTTGTCATGACCAGCTGTATAGCGGGTCTAACTCTCTCTTATGATGTGACCAGCTGTTTAGCGGGTCTTTCCGTCTAGCTGTTTAGCAGACTTCTTTAAACCATTGTTTAATGGTTCTGTCTTGCTGTTTAGCGGACATCACTCTTCTTATCCAGCTGTGTAGCGGATATATTCTTTGTTTTGCTCGAGGACTAGCAAAATATAAGTGTGGGGGTGTTGATAAGCACGTAAGTGCTACATTTCGTACCCATATTTATATTAGCCAGGACTCGATATATTGACTAATATCACTATTTTAGTGCTTTGTAGAAAGTACACAAGAATTCGATTAACGAAAGGATAAATGGTTAAATGGAAGCAAATTAGCCCTTGAGACAAAAAGCATTTAATTTTCCAAGGCACCAAGGAGGAAGAGTAACATGGCTGCCATTGAATTTTCAATGTTAGCAGCTTAGCACCACATTAATTTACTCACGGCCGGGGCTAATACCAATGGAAACGAAGAATATCTTTGTTTACTCAAGCACACAGGTTCCACTCATGGATTATGATAAATAGGAACTACTTACTCCATAATATGTTTGTGCACTATGGTTTGTTTCATCTTCACTTCTTATCGACGAAAGGGAGTTTGGTGGTGTTGTATCTTTTATTTCATGATGAGATCGGGAGATTGTATAGAGAAATATTGAGGATGGAAACACCATTTTAAAGCTTACAAAATAGCAACATGGAGATGACTGATGCCGAAAAGAAGGTGAGTTGGCTGGAGAAACGGAAATGGGACGGTGGTTCATACACATTGCAGGAATGAAGATGTAAGTCAGTGGGCTAATGGTGGTTATCGAATGGAGCAGCAGAGCTAGGTGATGCATGTTGTGATGGTAATGGCAGAAGAAACGAATTGAATACAGGACTGAGAAGTTCACAAGACAGAAAAGCGGGTATGGCAAAGTTAGAGTTCGTCCATGGCCATGGTGCAGTCTGCTAACACGACAACTGTTTGGTAATTGTTTGATACGGTCCGGAGTTTATCGAAATGGAAGTGCGGTCAATAGTGGTTGTTAGCAACGAGGAAAATGGAATGGGAATCTTGGATGGTGTTTACATTGAGCAATGGTAAGAAGATGGAGAGTTTGGGGCAAGTTTGGACCATCACGGAGAAGAAAAAAATCAAGTTGCGAGAAAGAAGCTTTGTGCTGCGAATCGAAGAACACGAAGAAACAGACGGCCCGGCCGCCGGTTCTTCAACGATGTAAACGACTCGCTTTTGTGGTCGTAGTTGGAGAAGCGAACTTAAATGAATAGTAACGACGACGAGAAAGGTGTTATCGCTCTGTAACAATTAGGTTTGTAACACTTATATCTGTTACAAACCCGGTTTTTATTTGATATCTCTCCTTTTAATCATTTGTAAGCACCTTTGAGCAATAAAATTATATTTTGAGCGTGTTTCCAACATGATGAGCTAAACCCCATCTCTGGGACGGCTACGGACGGAGCTGAATTTCATCATGTGGTAAATTAAATTAATTCCTTAATTACTTTTTGCACCGATTATTAATGATTTATGATTTCTATTAATTATTTGTTATTTCGCGATGTCGCATGCTTAGTTTAAATTACTTTTGATGCGTCATGCTTACGACTTCAGATAATGTTTTATGAAATCTACTTTGGCAAAGAATAGAGTTAGTGTTTCTTTTATTTTTAGCTATAATTGCCTAGGATTAATTTCTGAACCACTTGAATATGAAAGTCAGAAAATCCGAGTCCTGATAAACTCTTCATCCCGTGACACATTTTGTATATATTTTTCTTTTATTTTCTTTTATTAATTCTTAAAATCAATCTTGTCAAGTCCGAGTGAACGACAACCTTACTACCACTTTCTACAACATCATTGAAAATAACCATCACCCACTTAGAGACATAATCAACAGCAACAAGAATGTATAACTTACCTTGAGTTAGGAAATGGTCCCATGAAATCAATACCCCAAACATCAAACAAATCAACAATCAAAATGGGTTGTAAGGGCATCATGTTTCTCTTAGTGATACTTTCTAATTTCTGGCATCGGTCACAGGCAACACAAAATGCATGGCTATCCTTAAACAGTGTTAGCCAATAGAAACCGTTTTGCAAGATCTTTGCAGCAGTTTTCTTGGCACTAAAGTGGCCTCCACATGCATGGTCATGACAGAAAGAAATGACGTCCTTTGTTGAATTGGGGACACATCTCCTAATCATTTGGTCTTGGCAGTACTTAAACAAATATGGGTCATCCCAAAGGAAGTGTTTAACTTGACCAAGAATTTAGAACGGTCTTGTTTAGACCAATGCAAGGGCATTCTACCCAGTAGCAAGGTAGTTCACAATATCACAAACCAAGGCATTTCAGACACAAGCATCAATTGCTCATCGGGGAATGATTCCCTAATTAGAAATGCACTCATCACCAGATTCAACATTCAACCTAGACAAGTGATCGGCAACAACATTCTCGACCCTTTCTTATCTCGAATTTCGAGGTTAAACACTTGTAGCAAGAGTATCCATCGAATTAGACGAGCCTTAGCATCTTTCTTAGACAAAAGATATCTCAATGCAGCATGATCAGAATAAATGATGACCTTAGACCCTATTAGATAAGATCTAAACTTGTCTAATGCAAACACAACAGCTAGCAACTCTTTCTCAGTAGTGGAATAATTCATTTGAGCATCGTTAAGTGTTTTACTAGCATAGTAGATCACATAAGGGAGTTTGTTTACTCTTTGGCCCAAAACAGCTCCTACATCATAGTCAGACGCATCACACATAATCTCAAATGGTAATGACCAATCAGGTGGCCTGACTATAGGGGCAGATGTAAGGAGAGCCTTCAATTGTTCCCAGGCTTCCTTACAAGCATCATCAAAGACAAATGCAACATCTTTTGCAAGAAGATTGCACAAAGGTCGTGAAATTTTACTAAAGTCTTTGATGAATCGGTAAAACCCGCATGGCCTAGAAATGATCGATGTCCCTCACAGAACGAGGTTGAGGCAAGTGTTGAATGAGATCTACCTTGGCTTTGTCTACTTCTATGCCCTTTTCCGAGATGATATGCCCTAGGACTATGCCTGAGTTGACCATGAAATGACATTTTTCCCAATTCAAGACCAAACTCTTTTCTTTACACCTAATCAGCACACAAGTGAGGTGATGCAAGCACTCATCAAAAGAAGAACCAAACACCGAAAAATCATCCATAAAAATCTCAAGAAACTTATCTACCATGTCGGAAAATATGCTCATCATGCAACGTTGAAAAGTAGCGGGTGCAATGCACCCGCTAAAAGGCATACGACGATAAGCAAATGTTCCATAGGGACATGTAAACGTGGTCTTTTGTTGGTCTTCGGGTGCTATGTGAATTTGGTTGTTTAGAATAGCCATCTAAGAAGCGAGTAGTGACTATGTTTTGCTAACCTTTCCCGGCATTTGGTTAATGAAGGAAGGGAAAATGGTCTTTCTTAGTTACTTGTGTTGGTTTTCTATAATCAATACAAACTTCGCCACCCCGTGGTCACACGGGTGGGGACAAGTTCATTCATCTCATTTTGAACTACAGTGATGCTGGACTTCTTGGGTACTACACGAATGGGGCTGACCCACTCAAGCTATCGGGGACGGGTTAAATGATACCCGCATCAAGCAATTTGAGAATCTCACCCTTGACAACATCTATCATGTTGGGGTTAAGTCTCCTTTGCATTTCCCTAGATGGTTTGGTGTTATCTTCAAGGTTTATGTGATGCATGCAAATTGTGGGACTTATACCCTTAAGATCGGAAATGGTCCAACCTAAGGCTCCTTTATGTCCTTGAAGTACTTCTAAGAGTCTACTTTCCCATTACGTGTCTAAACATGATGCAATAATCACGGGTAAAGTGTCGAAGGACCTAAGAAAGCATACTTCAAGGTATCGGGTAATGGTTTCAAATCAAGCTTAGGTGGTGTGTCAAGAGGTGGGGGCGATTTGGTATCGAGAGAGTGGAAGGGGTTCCACTCAATGATTCGCCATTTAGCAATATCCATGGGTGGCACGGACTCTAGCAAAGAGTGGACTTCACTAATGTATTCGAACTGAAGAGATCTAAGTCAAAATTGTCTAAACATGCTTGCAGGGATCCACGGTAAGATGTCAGACAATGAGTCTTGAATCGGACTCTCAATCATGTTAACCTCGTGCAATTCATCATCATCATCACACTCTATGGGTTGTTGCTTCAAACGAAAGATATTCAGTTCTACAGTCATGTTGCCAAAAGACAAATTCAATATCCCGCTACGACAATTTATAATAGCGTTTGACGTTGCCAAAAAGGGACGTCCTAAGATAACGGAAATATGATTTTCAGGATTATGCACGAGTTGTGTATCTAACACAATGAAGTCCACGAGAAATAAAATTTGTCAACCTTGATTAGCACATCTTCAACGATTCCCAGGGACTTTCACGGATCTGTCCGCCGATTGTAGCGTGACAAAGTGGGTTTCAATTCCCCAAGACCTAACGCACATACACGAGAATATGGCAGTAGATTCACACTAGCTCCTAAGTCCAATAAAGCTTTTCGATTGTATGCTCACCTATAGTACAAGAGATAGTCGGGCTACCTGGGTCTTTAAACTTAGGTGGGGTTTTGTTTTGAATAATTGAACTAACTTGCTCGGTGAGAAAGGCACGCTTATGCACATGAAGCTTTCGCTTTTGTGTGCAAGGTCCTTCAAAACTTAGCATAGGCGGGTATTTGCTCGATTGCTTGAAAATGGAATGTTTATGTTAACTCTTTTGAACATTTCCAAAATCTCATTGTATTGGGTACCCCCCTTCTGTTGCACCAACCGTTGTGGAAATGGAGCAACAGGAACATGACTTGGCACAGGAACATCTATATTAGTAGGACTCTTGGTTTTATCAATGGGCTCGATTCTTTCTCTCTTGTAGATGTTTTCTAAGTGGTGTTGTGTGTACTTGGGAGTCTGATGTAGACTCGCTTGATGGTTGTACACCTACATGATTCTCAATAATTCTACCACTACGGAGAGTGGTGACAGCATTCGCTTGACTATGTGAAGTTTCATTGCAGGTAGAGGAGCCTGCTTGAAACATAGTCTTTGGATTTTGTTGGGGTTGACTAGGAAGTTTTCCTTTCTCTCCTTCATTCAATGCATCCATGATTTGCCCTATCTTAAGATCTAGGTTTGTGAGACGTTGGTCGGTAGTTTTCTCAAGTTTTGAAAGACCTTGGGTTAACGAACGACCACGGTCTTCCAAGCTAGTCTTTTTCTCTCTGGTGCGAGAGTGTGGTGGTACTTGGTGGTTTCTAGGATATGAGTATCCTTGGTTGTTATTTGTTGGTCCCCCTTGTACGGGTCCCTTGGACCATGAGAAGTTAGGGTGGTTCCTCCACCCCAGGTTGTAGGTTTGAGAATAAGGGTTGTTCTCTTGCCTCTCGTATAATGCATTGGCTTGCTCGGCTTTGGACTCTTGAAATGCATGCAAGTGCGGGACAGTTGTCCACTAAGTGGTCGAGAACTATGGCATGCGGCACAAGTGGCCATATCAATTTTGTCACGGAGAGTAGGGGCATTAGATTTTACATTCTTTTCCAACTCAAGCACTTCTATTCTCCGAGGCCAAAGATGCCATTTTTGCATTTCCCTCAAAGTCAGACTCAATTCTATGAACATTTTGTGCAGGGGTAGTCTGTTTCGGTTCTCGGATGGACTCCCACTATTGAGTCTTTTCAGCGACTTGATTAGAAAAGTCCAAGCGTCATCATCACTCTTGTCAATAAATGCACCATTGCACATTGACTCTACTGTGGTACGGGTTCTAACATCTAGACCCTCATACAAGATCTGCACAAGTCTCCATTTTCAAAACCATGGTGGGGACATTGGAGTAATAATTCATTGAATCTCTCCAAGTACTTTGCTAGAGTTTCGTCTTAATTGCACAAAACCATTTTAGACTCACAGCGAATTGTCGCCGTCTTATGGTTTGGGAAAAACTTTTGAAAAACTCTTTTGTGAGGTCATCCCGAGGTTCTAATGGACTGTGGTTGTAGAGCATGTAGCCAAGACTTGGCTTTGTCTTTGAGAGAAAAAGGAAACAATCTCAATTTGAGGGACTCCTCGGCATTTGGTTAAAACGCAGAGTCCCACAAATATCCTCAAAGTCTCTCACGTGATGGTAGGGGTTCTCGACATTGACCCCTCTAAACACGGGTAGCATATGAATGGTGCTTGCTGAGTTCAAGCGACAAGCATCGGTGTGAGAATGATGCAAGAGGGATGGCTTGCCCTAGTTGGGTACATGTAGTCCTTGAGACTACGGGGTTGGTTTTGTTCCTCACCCATGGTTTCTGTTTTGAGATAGGTGCAGGCTTGGGTTTCTGTTGAGGAACTGGGTATGCTTACGATTTCGTCGGGCGGATTCTAACTAGTCGATTTGTTTGGTCTCTAAAGACACAATCATAGCCTAGCTAGCGCATCTAGCATGTTAACATACAATCACGTTCAACACAGAAAAGCAAAAACTCAAAATGACCCACTAACACAAGACTTAAGCCCAAAAGATGGCTTGATGTTGTAAGGCCCGGCGGTATGGGTTCTAGCCCGGATAATTTGGGTTCAGTTTGGTTTAGTTTGGGTATGTGGGCTTTAGCTGTGTATAGATCCCGAGGTTGGGTGACATGTACACGGCCAGTTGAAGGGTACCGACCCGGCGAGTGAAGGTCAAGTTATGTGGGCTGAAATTGTTGCGAAGCAGAGCCCAGTTTAGGTGAGACTTAGTGAAACTGGTTCTAGCCCAGTTGCAGGTTTAAATGGTCAGGCACAGGGGCAAGTTATGTGCACAGAATAACTGAGTCTTTGCAACTCAGCTCAGCCTAGGTTGGCAGTTGCACAAGTGCACAGGCTAGTTTATGCTCAGGCTTGAGTGCACAGATTAGAGCAAATTCACAGAACAAGAGACATAGCACGGCCCAGTTTAGCGGGTGCACTAGCAAGACAAAAATTTTGTGATTGGTGCACGGGGTTGAAGTTGTGCTCACTCAATGGTGAAGCATGTGCCGGGGTAGTGTGTTTGAAATTCAACAAAGCTAAATGCTATTCACAAGTCCTGCTACTTAATAGTTCAATCACTTAACACAAGATCACACAGATTACGGCAAATGGTGCTATCACGGTTAATGTCAATGGGTCGATTGACCTCGATTGTTGGAGATCAAACACACGGGAATGCAAGTACTAGCAGGGTATAAATACTTCACAAAGATGCACAAGTTAATCAGCAGATGAATAAGGCTATCATTTACAACATGCTCAAGGTGTTTTCCACGAAATTTGGTTTAACAAAGGGGTTAAACATACACAAAGGTTCATGGCACGAGGTATCAACTATCTCGATTGACCTCAACTTGGTTTTTGGCCCGACTTGTTATTCAAGTTCAAGCCTGTGCTACTGGGCTGGAGCTCAGGCAGCCGGGCTATGCTCGGCCTTACTTTCAATGATGCACAGGGTCATACACAGATTAGTTAACCTCAATTTCTCAGCGTATACACAAGGATACCAAATCTCAGCAAGCATACATGCAATTCTCAGCAAGGAAAAACTATTACTCAGATGCCCTGGTTCAGTGAGTAAATATGTTATGTTATCATGAAAAGTCCAAATATTCAATGTTACAGCATCATGCTCTTTCAAATCGGGGTCTCACATATGGCTTAGCAATCAAAAAGCGACGACAAATGGCGAGGCTTACGGGTTTTCGATTCTGACTAACTTGGGTTTCCAAGTTGTGGCTTACAACTTGCGGCTTCGGGGGGCTAGCAAGGTTGTAGATGGCTCACGAGTTGGGAGTCAAGTTATTAGGCCTCCACGATTATTCTCAAGTTGTATACATCATAGATTATACCATTCATGCATTCTGGGCATGCTATATCAACATTCATTAAGCAAAGGAAGAAGACAATACCACCGGTATTAAACTGGGTTTAGGAAATTCCACTGGTTTTCTTGCTCCTTGTTCTTTCATTGGTTGCACGACTTGCTCCAAAAGTACACTAGCTCGGCACAAAGATCTCGGTTGCCAAAACTTCTGTTAAAAGCAGAAAGTACTAATGCTAAAGGCGAGAGGTAATTGAGCCACGGGATGATATTGGGCGACACTATGTTCAATGATGCTTCAAAACAACGAGTAAACTCTGGGGTTGTGGAAATTAAAGCTTACGGGATGTGGATGAAGAATACGAGTTAATCGGGAATTATACTAACAATACTTAAGCTACGGATGTAATTTACAAGAATTAAACTAAGTTATACAAGCAATAAATTACACAGAAAAAAGACTTTTGACAAAAATTTACGGAGCTGAGAATGAAAAGCGAAGAAAAGAGAACTATGGAACTACACGGCTAAGTTACTCCGATAAAGTGCTAAACATAACAATGCAAAGCGAAATATACGAGAGATGGATTGAAAATCGGTGAAAATAAGCACAAAAGAACAAATAGCACACTACCGGATCCCGGCGGCGACGGCGCAAAAACTTGGTAGGAGCTTAAAGGTGTTTTTCCTATGTCTTATCTCTGCAGTGCACAATGCCTTTGTAGGCGAGAGGCAAGCATAGGTCGAACCTCGGAGAACTAGTGTGTGCAAGGTTGTTTTAAGCTTTCTTAACTCGGGTGATGTGAATGAGAGATACAAAGGTTTGTTTATAGTCTTTACTGACTGTGTTGGAGGTTACAAGACTAGAAGGACAATGATATAAAAGTATCGATAAAGCAAGCACTAGGATTATCAAATCCACCTTTAATTCAAGTTATGAGCTTCAACTAATTTGATTTTTTCTTGTTCTGTGCAATTAAGGGAAGTGTGTCAAACTACCATTTACCCGAGGAGTTTCACCGAGGGATAGATCAATGTTCGGCTAAGGGCACTAATTGAAGAACTAGTTGTCTAATTAAGCACAACTAGTCTAAGGTTTAGCAAAAATTATTGAAGTTTGGGCTGAATCACATTCAATGCAGGGTTATCCTAACTACAATGGATACATGGCATCCATTGTGAGAGCAATGCATTGACAGTGTGAAAATTGAACTTATCTTATACTTTAAACATACACAAGATAATTCAAATGAAGTTGAAAATCAGAACATTCAATTAGGGTTTCATATCAATCCTAGCTAAGTAATTTAGAACATCATAAACATGAAAACGGACTTTAAATTAAATTTGTAAACTAAAACTAAGAACCCTAAAATTCACTTTGTCCCTTAAAAATGAAGAACCACTCAATATATATCTCACAAACAATCAGAATTACCAAATACGCGTACCCAAACTTCTTTCATGCCTTACTTCTTCTCTGAATCGACCATGCTGGTTGGTGGAGAAACCCTAACCCTAATTATCTCTAACCTGGCTTCTAGGGTGATAAGAAGCTATGAAAGAGATAATTTTAGAGAGAGAGAGCGCGGCAGGAGGGTACTGGTGCGGGAGCAGAAATGGAGTGGTGGCGAAGAGGCAGCTCTGTCATGGGTATGGAGAAGAAGGTGAATGGGAGGTATGGGTTTTCTCTGTGGAGGTATGGGGGAGAAGAAAGAGAAGATGGAGAAGAGAATGGGTTTGGCTCGATGGAGTATAGGGGTATGGGTTGATTCGGTGTTGAGCGGGTGTAGCGAGAAGCGATACGAAGAGGCGGCGGCAGTAGGATGCCTAGGAAGAGCGAGATCTCGAACGGCTCAAATGGAGCGGGCTCGGGTCCGGGTCTTGGATAGCTTAGGCTCAAGTCTTGTAGATGGGTTGCTACTTGTTGGGTTGCAACTGATGCGCGCGGGCTTTGGCTTTCTGCTCCATAGACGCTTGCCTCCAATTCTCTGCTCTTTTGGCTCCTCAGATTCTCCGAACTTTATTTATTACCTAAAAACACAAAATTAATTAGTACAAATACTTATTCTTGAAAACAAAGAAAATACAGAATCTGAGATAATATCTGATTCTTGAGCATAAAAGATGAGTTAAATGCCAATAAATAGGTGTATAAATATGCAATATTTGGCACTCATCAGCAACTTTGCAAGCTCTCCAAAAATCTTTCATCTCTTGCAAGCTTCCGAAGCTTTCACTTTACGATACAAGTCGAGACACTACTCTCCCGCAGTATTACGGTCTCAACACCTTTCTTTGCTTCCCTCCCCAAATCAACCTTCTCCTCCACTTTGTGGCCGAAGCAAATGCAGGCGGCCATTTCTTGGTTTAGTAGGACTTGTACGAGATTGATCTCTTGAATCTAGAAAGTGCTCACGTGCAGAACATTTGTTTAGGGTTTAAAGTAGTTTCTCACTCACCTACCGAATTTACCGAAATCGGCGGAAACGATTTTTACCCATAAACAATTGGCGACCACAGCGGGAGGATTGATCTATCGGCTAAAATGTCAGACTATCGATCTCGTTCTTCGACCCAGTTGTCAAGATGGTAGGGGAAGGCGACTCAACCCGAATCAACTGCCAGACAACCCGGTTACCAGTTGTAAAAACTACACCAGAAAACTTGGGACTCACGAAGATGCTACCGATTGGGGACTTCTTGGCGATGCCACCGACAAATAAAGCGCCTTTACATGGAGAGGGCGTGTTCGCAAAAATCTATGGAGTGAGTAAATTTAGGACCGGCGATCTGTTTTTAGGTTCTTAATAAACCGTCATACTCTTTGCATCCTGTGCCTATTGCTAGCACACACTTTCATAAAAGCAATATTCCTTTCACAAAACATAATCGAGTTATATTATCAAAACCATTCATCCCAGAAATAATCCAATATCCTCAAAAGCTACCACTTGTCTCTATCAAAATCGGTCAAACTTTGAACCGGACATCCAGTATGTTTTAAAAAAAAAAAAAAAAAGAACCTAAATGAAAGTTTAACAGAGAAACATTCAAGGAAAATCATCCAACAGAGTGCGCTTTTCTTGGAGAAATTTAACTTTCTAGTCTTGAGCCGCTCTCTTCATAGTTAACATCTTGGAAAGTTTTTCGAGTTCTACCTCTGTCGTGCAATCTCCTCTGCAGAAAGGCTTTCGATTGCTGCATCTTTTGACTTCTGGATCTCAGCAAGGCCTTCGACAAACCACGAAGCGTTGAACTCCTTTTCTACGCACACGTCGCGATGGTGCTCCCGGTCTGCAATAACGTCTTCAGAAATGGTGTGACTAGTCACCTCACGCATATCCACGATGGAAGATAAAGCCTCTTCCACACGCTAAACCAGCGCAAATCGACTAGTGACCTTCTTGGTTGTGGCCATATGTCCGTACTTCTCCCAGATTCTGGTGTACAACGCCTCATACTTAGCCAGCACGCTGAAACCGCCAACCAGCTGTTGATGGTGGTTTTCAGACAAAGGATAAAATCGTAAAACCCCATGACCTAGTGTTACCCGCAACACATTAACTAAGAGCATTTAACTCAGGTGTAAATAATTAATAGGGGTATTTTTTCAAAATGCAGTTAGGTTTTCGACCGAACCCTAATTCCAAAAGCAAGCAGATCTGCGCACCATGGTCATGCCCGATGCCAAACCAAGCCGCATCATTTGCGCACCATGGCAACAATGCCAAACCAAGCCGCATATTGCGCACCGGCAACAATGCCAAACCAAGCCGCATCTTCACGCACCACGACAACAATGCCAAACCAAGCCGCATATTGCGCACCATGGCAACAATGCCAAACCAAGCGCATCTCGCGTACCATGGCAACAATGCCAAACCAAGCCGCATACGCACACCACGGCAACAATGCCAAACCAAGCCGCACCCTGCGCACCATGGCAACAATGCCAAATCTCAATACGTATGCCTTTGGCCCACGCCCAACATAGCGCCCTAGGTTTAAGACTTGCAACTAGGTCAACATGGCCGCACGTGCCATTGGCACATGCCAACACGTTCCGCAAGCCATATTTCTAAGCCGCTATGCCTTTGGCCCACGCCCAACATAGCGCCCTAGGTTTGCAAGACTTGCAACTAGGTCAGCATGGCCGCACGTGCCATTGGCACATGCCAACACGTGCCGCAAGCCATATTTCTAAGCCGCTATGCCTTTGGCCCACGCCCAACATAGCGCCCTAGGTTTGCAAGACTTGCAACTAGGTCAACATGGCCGCACGTGCCATTGGCACATGCAAACACGTGCCACAAGCCATATTTCCAAGCCGTTATACCTTTGGCCCACGCCCAACATAGCGCCCTAGGTTTGCAAGACTTGCAACTAGGTCAACATGGCCGCACGCGCCATTGGCACATGCCAACACGTGCCTCAAGCCATATTTCCAGCCGCTATGCCTTTGGCCCACGCCAAATATAGCGCCCTAGGTTTACAAGACTTGCAACTAGGTCAACATGGCCGCACGTGCCATTGGCACATGCCAACACGTGCTTGCAAGCCATATTTCCAAGCCGCTATGCCTTTGGCCCACGCCAAATATAGCGCCCTAGGTTTGCAAGACTTGCAACTAGGTCAACATGGCCGCACGTGCCATTGGCACATGCCAACACGTGCCGCAAGCCATATTTTTAAGCCGCTATGCCTTTAGCCCACGCCAAATATAGCGCCCTAGGTTTGCAAGACTTGCAACTAGGTCAACATGGCCGCACGTGCCATTGGCACATGCCAACACGTGCCGCAAGCCATATTTCTAAGCCGCTATGCCTTTGTCCCACGCCCAACATAGCGCCCTAGGTTTGCAAGACTTGCAACTACGTTAGCATGGCCGCACGTGCCATTGGCACATGCCAACACGTGCCACAAGCCATACTTGCAAGCCGCTATGCCTTTGGCCCACGCCAAACATAGCGCCCTAGGCTTGCAAGACTTGCAACTAGGTCAACATGGCCGCACGAGCCATTGGCACACGCCAAACACACACCTGGTAACCTAACTTGCAAACCGTGCAACCTACCACCAAGGCATTCCGCACATGCCATTGGCACATGCCAAACACACACGCTTGTAACCTAACTTGCAAACCGTGCAACCTAACACCAAGGCATTTCGCACATGCCATTGGCACATGCCAAACACACACGCTGGTAACCTAACTTGCAAACCGTGCAACCTACCACCAAGGCATTCCGCACATGCCATTGGCACATTCCACACGCGCCACTAGCGGCGCCACTCTCAAGATGCAACCAACACTCGAGACATCGACACAAAGCGGGGATATTTCTTTAGGGTTTTGGTTTGGCGATCCATGATATCGACGTACACTACGCTCACATTAAGAAAGCGTGAAAAGGAATAAAGCGGTCAAATAAAATAGGAAATAATGGTGAAAACGTTTTCGCCCATTAAACCATGCGGTTACCACCTCCTCCCATTATTTCACCCTTTACTCTCTTCCTTCATGAGGCCGGGTACGTTTCAATCTCGACTTGTATAAATAGGTCTTACCTATTTCCACCCGGACAACAAGTCTCGGTCGGGAGAAAAATACCACACTCTCGGAAGGCAACTTTGCAAGCTCTCCCAAAAGCTTCCATCTCTTGCAAGCTTCCTAAGCTTTCACTTTACGATACAAGTCGAGATACTACTCTCCTCAACACCTTTCTTTGCCCTCCCCAAATCAACCCTTCTCCTCCACTTTGTGACCGAAGCAAGTCTGGGAACGGCCATTTCTTGGTTTAGGCCGGACTTGTACGGATCGATCTCTCGAATCTATAAAGTGCTCACGTGCGGCACATTTGTTGAGGGTTTGAACCGGTTTCTCACTCACCCACCGAAATTACCTAAATCAGTGAAACGATTTTTTTTACCCATAAACACCAGCATGACTGGATAAGGAACCAAGTACGGGGATCAAAAATGGCGCTCTTGAATCGGCCTCCACGACTCGCAAAGGTCTTCTTCCATGTCTACTGGCAGGAACCATCGAGAGAACCATCCACCTTTTGAACCACATCTGTGCCTGAGCAATTGGCTAACTCCCATCTCCAAGTCATAAGTGATACGGTGGTCACCAAAGGAAAGTTTTCGTGTGGCTCCACCCACTGAATTGTCCTCCGAACGATTCCTCTGCGAACTTGAGTTAGACATTTTTCAAAAAATAAACGGAAGAAGAAATAAAAGAAGCCTTGAAACTCACCGAACCACTTCCCAAAAAGAGCCAGTCTTTGCCCGAGGAATCACTCTCACTTGTCGAACTTTATTCTTTCTACGACTCATCACCTTATGAGTAGCCTCGGTCTTCTTAGGAATTCTTCGAAGAAATTTCCGTCTCTGGCAACGTGCAAGGGCAGCGAAAGCATTAACACTACCGAAGCCCTAGAAGAAACAAGACACATGTTTTCAGCAGAAATTCACGTGTTTTGAGACAAACCAACAAGGAGGCAACACATGGTTATTAGAAGAACTAAAAGACACGAGAGATGCGGAAGGATCTTTTGAAACCACCCGGAACCCGCCAGCACGATTATTCGTTCTCTGTTCCTTTGCCTGGGGACTTTCAGGAGTTGCCGGGCAACTTTTGCTCGGGATCTCTCAACATTGGATACTTCTTCAAAATCTGCTGGGGAAGGTTTACAACGAACATTCTCCACCACGTTATTTACAAAATCTTGGATCATAGTGAACTCATCGTACCCGAACTCATTATAGCCAAAAGTCGTCGAAGTTACTCTTCCCGTCTCGAAAGAAGGAATGCGGATACCGGCTCAAGGGAACCGGCATCGAGGGCGGAATGCAATGAATCCTTAGGAACCACCACCGGTAAGCAAGAGGCACCCCTTGATCGAAGCCCATGTGACGAAGCGGCACGGTCAATATTGTAGCGGCTATTCGGAAAGACCCCATGAAGAAGACGGCATATAGCCGGACATGCGCCTTTGAATAAACAAGTTTTCACCAACACTCAAGTTGTCGTCGGAAGATAAAAACATGATCGGAGCGAAGCAATGGTGTCAATTTGAGTCACCGACCTATGGACCGGCTCCCATGGGCGAAAAATGATTTCATGCGACTTATCGAGAAAACTAACCAAGCTCATGCCAACTCTTGGACGCTTGTTCACCCATCGAAGAATTCGGGAGCGTCCCAACTCGCGGGAATCGAAGGCAACGGTTTGAGCATACTTATCAAAGTGCTCCCATAGCCGAAGTTTGCATAAAAAAACGTGCACATATGAATCCACTTTCATGAAACCATTCGAAACTCGCATGTTCGCAACTAGGTGATCCAGGATGCACATACGAACCAAGGAATAGCTTGCCAATGGGAAGAACTTCACCTTTTGCTAACTTCCACAAAGAATCACTAGCAACTACGATGTTATTTCCTTCTTGCCGAACTTGTCATCAAAAATGTCTCTGAGACAACCGAGAGAGCCAAAATCTTTGCAACATGAAGATCATTGCTTTTGTTTAGGTTCGGCTCGTCCGAAACCATTGAGATATCCACCAAACTGTAAAAGAACTTTTCATCTTCTTTCCCACAGAATCCTTCGACTTCGCAGGAGTGGAGTCTTTTCGAGCGTAATCTCCCAACTTAGCGGCAGTCTTCCGCATCTTCTCCTCACCTTCGAGACAATCGGATATTAAGATTCCCGGTTAGGAAGATTGACAAGAGAGCCACACTATCCAAGGAGAAAGTTATTTCACCCCATCTACATATGATCGTATGGGTGTCCGAACACCATCTCGAGATGAAAGCAACCAAGCCCGGATATCCTTCCTAATCTGGAGATTTCCATCAAGCTACGCGATCAATAATCTGCGCTCGAGTCAAGTTGGTATTTATGTGCTCCCTACTCACCATGAACTCAACCCATCAATCAAAAAGAACGCAATGGGCTTTGACACATCCCGAAATCAATGTTAAAGAAGAATATACCCCTTTATGAAGACAGAACCGTATGGTGTTCTGCAGGCGAACCGAACGTGTCTTCATCTTCACCACCGGTTAACAAAATTGTACGAAACACAGGTGATTCTTCCGAGCATGGGCGAGGGTCTAGCAAAGAATTCATCATCCGTGTTTGGTTTGGAACTATGAACATCCTTCGATGAGGCGAAATTTTGTTCGGGTAACATCTTGTCGGATTTCTTCATAACAACTTAGTGACGAGATATCCGCACACGGAGAAAGAAGAAATTATCTCACGACACATAACCGCACCCAAAAAAAAAAAAAAGAGAGAGGGTGTATTCTCTACGGGTTCAAAACGCACACGTGATATTTTCTTCGAGGTTCAAAATTATATACGCAATATTTTCTACAGGCTCGAATGTGTCTATGGTATCCTTCTTCGGGTTCAAAATTATATATGGAGCATTTTTCTACGGGTTCAAAACTGCCTGTGATATTTTCTTCAAGTCCGAAATTCATATATTTCCTATGGGTTCAAGTCCTATGAAGCACATATACGGTATTCTCTACGAGTTCGAAAATGCACACGCAATATCTTCTTCGGGGTTCAAAAATTATATACGCATATTTTATACGGGCTCAAGTGCGTCTGCAAAGATCCTTCTTCGGGTTCAAGACTAAATACGCAATATTTTATACGGGCTTGAATGCGTCTATGGTATCCTTCTTCGGGATCAAGACTATATACGCAGTATTTTCTACGGGCTCGAATGCATCTATGGTATCCTTCTTCGGGTTCAAAATTATATATGGAGCGTTTTTTTTTCTATGGGTTCAAATAATATATACAGTATTTCCCTTGGGTGCATATATGCAATATTTTCTACAAGAAGCACGCCAAGAAATCATATGCGCAGTATCATTGCAAGGATTATAAAACGCCTACTTTTAGGGTTTGCACCTACTTGAAAAGGGAAACAAGAGAAATCTTGGAATACATACACGGAAACCGTTTTTCTTTATGACTCTGCCGCTAGTATGAAAAGATGGAAGAACAAAGATGAGAGAAAGGAACGAGCCCACAAGGGCACCCAACTTCCCAACGTTGCCCAAGTAACACCGGTCCCACCAATTGCCCCCGACTTCCCAACGCCGCCTGTCCCGTCCCTTGACTAGCGCGATTAGCTTCCCACTTTGCGCGGTCCCGCCGACCTAGCACGCTCGCTTTCCCAACTCGTGTCAACTTCTCAATGCCCCGATTTCCTACCTCTCAATGACGGCCGACTTCCCAATTGTGCCGACCTCCCGATTTGCGCAAAGCGCGAGAGGCAAGGATTCCAAATCCTATTTATAAAAAGGTCGAGACAAGCCTCTTCAATTATCTTTATGATTTCTTCGTTGATAGTTTGTCACCATCTTATGCTTACCTCACAACAAAGCTCCTGTTCCGAGCTAAGCAGGGACTTAATGTTGATGGAGGTTTTTAAACAAAGGGTAAAATCGTAAAACCCCAAATAACTTAATGTCACCTGTGACACATTTATTAGGACATTTAATGCATGTAGTCAGTAATTAATAGGGGGTATTTTTTCAAATTAGGGTTACAATGAACAAAACCCTAATTCCCCTCGGTGCCAATGGCAAATCATGCCAGCCACACCTAGCCCAAGCTAGCTGCGCCATGCCAAACGCACTCTGCCTTAGCCCTAGCTATGCTAGTCACACCAAACGCGCCAAATCATGCCAACCATGCTAGCCGCACCTCCGTGCCAATGGAAAATCATGCCAGCCACACCTAGCCTAAGCTAGCCGCACCTCTATGCCAATGGCAAAGCATGCCAACCATACCAAACGCGCCGAAGCATGCCAACCATGCTAGCCGCACCTCTATGTCAATGGAAAATCATGCCAGCCATACAAAACGCGCCGAAGCATGCCAACCATGCTAGTCGCACCTCTATGCCAATGGCAAATCATGCCAGCCATACCAAACGCGCCGAAGCATGCCAACCATGCTAGTCGCACCTCTATGCCAATGGCAAATCATGCCGACCATACCAAACGCGCCGAAGCATGCCAACCATGCTAGGCTGCACTCTATGCCAATGTCAAATCATGCCACCATACCAAACGCGCCAAGCATGCCAACCATGCTAGCCGCACCTCTATGCCAATGGCAAATCATGCCAACCATACCAAGCGCTACCAAAGCATGCCAACAATGCTAGCCGCACCTTCGTGCCAATGGCAAATCATGCCAGCCACACCTAGCCCAAGCTAGCCGCACCTACATTGCCAATGGCAAATCATGCCAAGAACACCAAACGCGCCAAAGCATACCAACCATGCTAGCGCACCTCCGTGCCAATGGAAAATCATACCAAACCACACTTAGCCCGAGCTAGCCGTGCCATGCCAAACGCACTCTTCCTTGGCCCTAGGTATGCTAGTCACGCCACGCCAAGCCAAGCACCCTTACCTTGGCCCTAGCCACACCATGCCAAAATGGCGGCCACGCCTAGGCTTGAAAATCATGCAACCTAGGCCAAATTGGCCACGCATGCCATTGGCACCAACATGCTCGCTGGTAGCTTTTCCCACCAGGGCGCGACCCAAATTGGGCACGCATACCATTGGCACATGCCAACACGCTCGCTGGTAGCTTTTCCTACCAGGGCGCGACCCAAATTGGCCACGCATGCCATTGGCACATGCCAACATGCTCACTGGTAGCTTTTCCTACCAGGGCGCGACCCAAATTGGCCACGCATGCCATTGGCACATGCCAACATGCTCGCTGGTAGCTTTTCCTACCAGGGTGCGACCCAAATTGTCCACGCATGCCATTGGCACATGCCAACACGCTCGCTGGTAGCTTTTCCTACCAGGGCGCTACCCAAATTGGCCACGCATGCCATTGTCACATGCCAACGCGCTCGCCGGTAGCTTTTCCTACCCGTGTCGTGACCCAAGTTGGCCACGCATGCCATTGGCACATGCCAACATCCATCGCGGTAGCTTTTCTTACCAGGACATAGCCCTAATGGCCATGTGTGCATTCGACAAATGCCAAACACGCACGCTGGTAGCCTAACTTGCAAACCGTGCAACCTACCATCAAGGCATTCCGCACACGCCATTGGCACTTGCCATACACGCCACTAGCAGCTCTGGCATTTCCACTTACACTCAACGTACAATCATTCCGCACATTCCATTGGCACATGCCACACACGCCACTAGTAGCTCTAGCATTGCCACTTGCACTCAAGGTGCAACCCACAACAAAGGCATTCCGCACATGCCAGTGGAACATGCCACACGCGCCTCTAGCAGCGCCACATGCACTCAAGATGCAACCAACACTCGAGACATCAACACAAACTGGGGGATGATTTCTAGGGTTTTGGTTTGGCGGTCACAGCATGCAGCGTACACTACGCTCACATTAAGAAAGCGTGAATAGGAATAAAGCGGTCAAATAAATGAGGAAATAATGGTGAAAACGTTTTCACCCATAAACACCTTTCGGTTACCACCTCCTCCCATTATTTCACCCTTTACTCTCTTCCTTCATGAGGCCAGGGTACGTTTCAGCCTCGACTTGTATAAATAGGTCTTACCTACTTCCACCGGACAACAAGTCTCGGTCAGGAGAAAAATACAACACTCTCAGAAAAGGAAACTTTGCAAGCTCTCCAAAAAGCTTTCATCTCTTGCAAGCTTCCGAAGCTTTCACTTTCTGATACAAGTCGAGACACTACTCTCCCAGAATTATTCTGGTCTCAACACCTTTCTTTGCTTCCCTCCCCAAATCAACCCTTCTCCTCCACTTTGTAACCGAAGAAAGTCTGGAACGGCCATTTCTTGGTTTAGGCCGGACTTGTACAGATTGATCTCTCGAATCTATAAAGTGCTCATATGCAGCACATTTGTTTAGGGTTTAAACCAGTTTCTCACTCACCTACCGAATTTACCGAAATCGGCGGAAACGATTTTTACCCATAAATAGTTGGTTATAGATAATTTTCATATCAGTTATGTAAAAATAAAATTATTTCAATTGCCCGGTGGTAAGTAGGGCTATCAACGGTACTTAACAAAATGAATAAGGGTTGTCTAGTATCTTAATCTGTTAGTTTCACCGGTGTAAATGATGATTTTTGGAACGAGGGTAAAATAGTCATTTTATAGTCCATGGGTAAAATCGTAATTTTGGTAGTCCAAAGAAAAACTCCGTGGAAATGTCAAACCCAGTCGAGGTACTCAGGCCCATGAATACGATCGGCTATCAAGCCATGCGGATGAGCATGTGAACTCAAACACAATTTAGTCAGTATGAAGCCAAAAACTCCAACCAAGAAAGGGTTCAAGATGGAGTTCAACTCCTGAAGAAAGAGAAGATAGCTCAAAGATAAAGAAACCTAGTTATTCCCGAAGAGCTTCCGCTGCTCCGAGACGAAGAGCTTCCGCTACTCCGAGACGAAGAACCTCCATCGCTCTAAAAAGAAAGGACTTCACCACTAAAGGGTAAGAGATGTCGTTCTTCTATAGTTCTGTGTTCGACCACGCGCCTCAGTCGAGGTCAATTGTCTCTCCTGAGCCCTAGTCAAACGGCTCAGCGCCTCAGTCGAGGTTAAATATTTCAGGTCAACGTTCGACCGCCTCCGGGTCATAGCGCCCTTTTTGGTACGACCTTGTCCTAAGCCTCTTCATAGAGCGGTATCAAATTCCTCAGCCGAGGTGTCCGCTAAGGTAAAAATGCTCGCATCATCCGAGGTCAACATTCACGATTAGATCACGATAGACCTTAGCAAAGCTTGTGCTCTCCATATGACACACACGGTTATAACAAGCCTTTTGAATATCTTCACATATGACTCTAGATGGACTCCACATGCAAACACATGCAAAGTTATGACAACTCGTAAGTATGCTACCACGTTACACGATACATCACGTACAAAGGCTGGTCACGTCATAAATGGGGGGATAAATTTAGGTTTTTGTTTGGCGTTCTCCAGCAACGTATGGGTATCAGCTTCCCACACAGAAAGAGAATAGTCGGGTGTGAGGGTTCATCTTAGGATAGACTAGACAAGTGATCTATCCTTAGTAATTCCTGGGCTTTATGAAAAAGTGATGATCCTATCTCCTTGTCGTTATCTCACCGACTAGAGATTAAGGTTTTTGCAGAGATATAAATAAACATACGCTTGGTCATTTTAAACAGAACAACAACAAAAAATTCTCTGCAGCTGTCTCTCTCTTTGATTTTCTTTGTCTGCAACTAAGAAACTCTGATATCATCTCTTTCGGCTTCTCTCCCTAGACCAACACTACCTCCCAGATGCGACTGAAGCAGTCTTTGAATGTCCATCATCTTGGTTTAGGCAAAGCTTGTTCTTTATCATTCTCTCGTCCTCACAGTAAAACAAGTCAGATTCCCCAACTAACCATCGTATATTTTTCTACATATAGATTTTGGCAACCACGATGGGGTGGTTAATCACTCAGTCGTACTTACAAATTACAATCATGGTTTTTATCATGGAGAAAGTTTATTCTTCAACTACCAACCATAACACAAACGTACTCAGAAACCTAAATCTAAACTTTACGTCTAAAGAAAGGTCTTTTCTTCAACTCGCAGAATGTTTCCGCAACAAAGGATTAGTCCGGGAGGCATCATTCTCATCTGCAAGGCGTTTTCACTTCTATCACATACACATCACTACACCAAATCAAGAATTTCCTTATGGAAAAAAAGTGTTACCAAAAAATAGAAGCTAATTTCCCTAACTAAGAAAAATGGTTACCTATATGCAGTTATATAATGTGTTAGTATTTTATCTAACTCTTTTAGTCCATTAGGGAAATTAAATAAGCTAACACTTCATTTCCATTACAATATTTATCCTAACTATTTGACATTTTACACTTCCTATTTATCTTGTAATGTAAAGATTGTGTTATAACCTTTGCTAACTCTTTATATAACTGTTCAAGTGACTAATAAAGAGATGACATGTGTCTTATTTTCTGACCAATGAAGATACACCATGTGTCTTATGTTTACATGGTACATTCAGGTGACCCCGGCCAGGTTCCGGTTACCTGAAAATGTCATGTTCCGGTGACCTGAGGTTCCGGTGACCTGAAAATGTCAGATTCCGGTGACCCGAAAATATGCTGCAGTTCATATCATGCACGTACTCAAATTCAAATTCAAGTGCAAATTTATAACAAGAAAGTTGGTGAAACTACAATTCATATTCATATCCAATACTATTTGATCACAAAATCAATAATTTACATTGCAACCATTCTAAATTCACAGTACAAAACTGAAAAATTTGGGAAAATACAACCAACAACCTTCTTGATCTATAATTATTTCTCCACCTTCAGAAGCAACCAACAATGCAAAGTTCACCAAAGAAAACTGGACCGAATTCCCTCCCCAAGGATGCAAGCTTCCAGAAATCAACCTGCAAAGTATGACAGCAAATGTACAAATTAAAATTTATTTGTTGTCCCTATGAATCGATGAAAGAAAGCATTGCGATAAAATTGAATAATGCTAATAAAATATATAGGTGCTTGCAGCCCACCGAGAAGGATAAAATTGTCCTAAAACAACAGCAATTTGAAGATACCTTTCAAGTTTCAATTGATCCGAAAGTCTCGTCAACAGGTGAATGAATTATTGAAGGATCAATGCCATTCCGCTTCAGCTCATCCAGTGTTATAGCCTTGGGTGTATCTACAATGTAATTAAACACAAATAAGACAACCATTCCAAATGCTCCATCTTACTCTCCAACAATAGGAATCAAACAAGTGCACATTGGCAATTAGAATTCAATAGACACAATCCATCATCAAATAACACCACAATTATAAGAACTAAAAAATTTATCAACATATGAAACCTTACATCAACCTTCCTATTCATATTAATAGCATATGTAGTCATGCTTAGGTCTGTAATGTGAGCAGAGAGTTCAGGTCGGGTTGTGTATGTGCCTGGTGCACGTGTGTGAGGACGGTTGTAATCGAGTGAGTAAGATAGTTGGGTATATAACATCAACTGTGTCTCATTGTAAACCTATCTTTCTTATTCAATCAAATTGATTCAAATCATTGCAATGTAGATATCAGGAATTCCTGTGTTACTATGGTATCATCGAGGGGGAAGCCTCACGGCGTCGATCCTTGGAGATTTCCTGAAATTTCATCACCACCACCACCATTAATCTCATCTTCTGCTGCTGCTGCTGATTTTGTTTCTGAAGAATCATGGAGTTCGTGGTATGAAGTTTGTTATTGGAGTCGGTAGAAATTAGGGATTCGTTTTGATACCTGCTACGTCTTCAAACAGAATTAAGCATGATTCTTAGGTATGAAATTTGATTTTCTCACTTGTGCTCTTGGATTCCTGATTTCCGTTTTTGGTTTGGTTTGGATCTTGCATCTTCAATCTCAACTGGCAAAATTGAATCTATGCTGGTAATCTCCAATTGAATCTTTTGATTACTTCATATTTGATTTCATGTGTTCAATTTCTACATCACTGCCTCAACAAAATTTGATTTCATCTTCAAATTCTGTTTTCATCATAACTTGGTTGATTTTGACCTAGTTTTGTTATCAAGATCTGCTAATACTGATTCCTGAATCTAGTTGGTCTGAGCATGCCTATTTCTGCTACTATATTTAGTTAGGAAGCAGCTTAATTTTGTTCCACCAGGTAGTGGAGAGAATTTCTCCTTAAATTCAGTAGGACATTGAGTTTGAAAACCTCACTGTTGCTTGGTATGGTCCTCACTACGGTGTTGAAGAATCTTGTGTGCGTAATGATGGAACTGAGGATGCTGTTTCGGAATCGGAATTGGTGTGGTACTGGTTTACAAATTGAAGTTCTCTTTGATGAGTTTGTATACACTCAGTATGCAACCTAAAATTCAGTTTGCATGTGTTCAATGTGCAACCTGTTGTTCTTCTACTTTTCATGCTTTTCAAATAATTTAGTTGAAGTTCATCTTCAATGGTACTTTTTCTTATATCTGTTTCTTATGTGCGTGAATAATCCAAAGAGATATGGCCTCATGGAGAATAATACAAGGTATTTTTGTGAGTCCTTCAATAAGATGCTTCAGGTCCTGATTATTGGCAATGAGTTGTCAAGTTGGTGTTAGTGGTGTTGCTGCTCATGTGTGCGCTGCTAAACATGCATATTTTTCAGTTGTTTAGTTTTGCAATTCAAAATTCAACTACTACAACATACAAGTCTATCTTGTGTCCTGCTACTGTGCCTTTGTCGACTCTCCATTTGGTTCAGGGACTTCAAGCTAATCTGGGATATATATATATATACATTTCAAGCACTAATTCAGTGGACTATGGTTCTAGTGCCAAGTCGCAACATATCAGCTGCTCAAGCTATATTTTGTCGTGCGGAGAATAATCAAAGATGCTATTTGATGACTGCTTGCTTTCTACATTTGATTGGTCACTGCCTTGTTGGCTATGAATGATTGATTTTGTTGGCATATTGCTTCTTTGTTCGAACTGGTGTTCTGTGTTACTTCAACTTCGTATACTTCTTGTGCTGGATCACCTTCAGCAACCATACTTATGCAACAATTAGTTGCCAGCATCACTATTACATTACTGAATTCCAATTGACATGCGTAACTATCAGATTAATTGCAGATTTTTGGTTTGTTTGCTGCTGCTAATTGTTCGAGGAACTGGATTCCCTAATATGTCAGTACAAGAGGTGCTATGATACACACATACGATATGCTTTACTATTTCACTCGCGTACTCTCAGCTCTCTATCACCAACATGTAGTGGATAAATAAATGCACTAACTGGATTGAATCATCCAAAGAATTTGGGGTCTGGTTTACTTAGCAACAACATATTGGTTGTTCAAGTGTGTGATTTGCTGGTCCTCTTTGAGGTTGGTGTCCGCTCCAACTTATGTATCCAAATCCAACTATATCTAGTGTGCAAGTCTCGGGTGTCGCTACATGTTCTCGCAAGAAATCCTGCCAAAGTAACTTTGCCCGACTTTAAATCAAGCAAAAATGACTATCGATCGTAACATGATCTATGACTTTTAGTTATCAACTTGGGTGTTTCTACTGATGGTATTTGCTCCTTGATTCCTTGCTGGTTTTCTACATATCTCATTTGTGATGGAGAGTTATATCGTCTCGAATTATGGTGCTCGATCATTGTTGTTTATTTTCTAGCATATGTAGTCATGCTTAGGTCTCGCAAGCTCAAGGTTTCTTATCATCCACCTTGACCTTGAGGGGGATAATAGCATATGTAGTCATGCTTGGGTCTCATAATGTGAGCGAGAGTTCGGTCGGGTTGTGTATGTGCCTCGGTGCACGTGTGTGAGGACGGTTGTAATCGAGTGAGTAAGATAGTTGGGTATATAACATCAACTGTGTCTCATTGTAAACCTATCTTTCTTATTCAATCAAATTGATTCAAATCGTTGCAATGTAGATATCAGGAATTCCTGTGTTACTACATATCACAGGCATTAAGCTAAGAAACGTAGCCAGGATGTAGATCCCTTATTGTGTTAGACATAACTCATACAACAACGCCTATTCTAGGATTTCATCCAGTCACCTATTTTGTCTTCCCTTGGAAAAACATGTATAATAGCACACTATAGGAAGAATCACGGTAAGGAATGACATCACAAGCATGCAACGACATGAGAACATTAACGACAAAATTGATCCATCCTTCATCCTTCATACTATGGAAGGGTAAACAAAATAAGGGACCAACTCAAGAACTATCATCTATGGTTTCAAAAACTGATAGAAGGCGCCAACCATTTGGAAAAAAAATAAAGTAAAAAATTAAACAATTACCTGCCTTGTTGTGCCAAAGCAACAAAGACCACCAGGTTTCCCTCCAACACCATCAGGAGGCTTAATGCTGCTCTTTCATCTTCTTTCACCAGCTCTTCATCAACTTGCTCCAAGACTTTCCACTGTAGAGTAGTAGGTTCAGCAGAATTTACCATTAAATCAGTCAATTGATCATAAGTCAACAGAAGAACTATGTTTAACCTTAATTCAACTCAAATTCTATTTGACAAATATACAAAAATACAATCATAGTAGAAAGAGTTCCCAGATCATCAAGTTTTGAAGTCAGAGAGTGTATTGTTGTATACCTGCAATGTTTCACCATCTTCTGTCAGTTACCTTTGAGTTCCTGGAGGTAAACACCAAAGAAAGTTAATAGCACACAAAAAAGTTGTACTAAATCAGTTACAATAGTTAAGCAAACTAGAGAATCATGATCCAACCAAAACTAAATGTGTTTTGTATAAAAACCTAAATAGCCTCATAAGAAACTGATTCAAACCTATATAATACATATGAAACGAAAAAAAGACTCACTTGTGATCAGATGTTCTGGTTGTGCTAGTCTTTGTTCAACCCGTTTCCTGGAAATATCTGCATAACCAACACCCAAATTGTTCAGAATGGGTAATAAAGGTAAAGAAACTACAAATCGCATTGAACAGAAACCCTGTAAGAATGCACCGTTGACACCCTAAATAGATTTGAGAGCAGAACTAACTTGTAAGCAACCATGACTTTTTGATATAAAGATTTCCCTTTGAAAGCATTAGCTTCCCATAAAGCTTTCTCTTGCAACACCAGTTAACAAAAGTATACTAGTTTACTCACATTACATGCAAAACAAAGTAACATTCTAGCAAAAATATCAATAAAACTAAGAAAATACCCATGAACAATGTGTGGTACTTACGCCATAGTTGCGACCCTTTCATTTCATTGCAGAGAAAGGGCCATAAATGGTAAAAAGGAGCTTGAACTTCGCAGCTGCATATGGTCATAAAGTATAAATCATCAAGGTATTGCATTTAATGAGAAACCAATTAGAATTGGAATAGCTCAGATATAGAGCACTTATATTACCTCATTGTCAACAGTATTTTTTGGTCTCTTTTCACTAATTTTGGAGTTCCTGAAAGAGCTTGTGGAAAAAAATAAATGAATAAGATGGGAATTGCGACATTATAAGGTCAATACAGTTTCTTTACCTTTAAAACACTCTTGTCGAGATTACCAGTTGGTTTGAATGTTTGATCAAAGTGAGACTGCAGTAAAGCACTTTTTCAAAGGAATTGAAGTTGCCAAGCTACATATAACACAAAAGAAACAATTCAGATCAAAATTGGAACAAAATGAGACAACTTGATGATTAAAATTAGTTATGCTTAATAGAATACTGCACCTATCGGTTCAATTCACAAAACTAATAATATCATTAAATTCCAAAAGAGAAGAAAATATTGTAAGTTATCTTAGGATGCGCTCTCTTTACTGATATAAATCAAATGTCCTACAATCCCGCAAAATCAATGGCAGGATAACAAATCAGTAATACCTTAAGGCCAAACATATTTGTCAATTGAAGATCATAATGCGTGTGTGTTTATATTACCTTAAGGGTGCCTTTGCAGTGGTGGCATCCAAAGCAAGCCACCAATTGCACAACAGTAAATCATAAATTTAACAATCCAGAAGATGAAATCCTCAAATCCAGGAGAATTTATCAGTCAACAATTGCACTAAAAGTATGAATCGTTTCAGTTCCTTGAGGACGATGATTTGAGTTGTTGAGGAAAAACTGATGGAAACCCATATTTAGGCCCTTTACATGGTGAAATCTGCATAATACACACTCAAATCATTCATAACTATGAAATCATCCCCAAAATCCAACATCCAGAGAAGATAACAAAACCAAAGTCAGAAAATCACAGAATTAAACACAAATAAAGCTAAATCCCACAGAAAACCAGTGAAACTATAAAGATTGGTGTGAGATTAATACATAACGCCCAAAAAACATATAAGTCGACGAAATAAAAGCAAATAAGGTGAATATATATCAGTGTCTCTCTTGCATCAAAAGGACGTTAAGTTCAGCAAACCCGACAGGCTCCAAGACACTCAACGGAATCTTATGAGATCTCAGGTAGACATCGTGAAAAATCTGAAGACCATGATGAGCCTCACCACTATGTCAATCCTTGTCACCATGTAGATCCTCTTTACCTTGGTGAAACACAATGCTGAGACTCTTGCGAAAAGAACGAATGGAAGTCACGCTACAGTCATCCTCGTTAAACAAGATTATTCTCATATGAAGGAAAGAAGCAAATAGGCAAGCACCTGCACGGATTCATCACCCTTGGAGACTAGATGACGTTGGAAACTCAAACTTTTGATGAAAAAACTCATGAAATTTCATCTAGGTTTAATGCCATGCGAATCGATCTTGAAAAATCCGGGAAGCTTACTACACTTCATTGTTTCGCTTGTGTATATTTCATTCTTTATCCGATTGGCGTCATTCTTTTGTGTCTTTTCACCTCCTACGGGATGAAGTTAGAAAATGTTTCCATATTTCACTCTCCCTCTCTCCTAAATTTTATCCCATGTTTACCAAACAACCAACGCATAACATTTTATGGATATCATCACTGAGTTGCGAGAATTAGATTTTTCATAAAGTTAATTTATGGATTATCATTAATTATCTAATATTTTTGACTTTTCAATATGTTTTTACTTGCGATTAAAAAAAATCTGAATTTATATCCTAAAGATTATTTGTGTAATCTAATATCGGTAAAATAAATTTTGGCCTTTGTGTATGTAAAATCTTAATGGTGGGTTTACATACTTATCATAGTAGACTAGAAATGGGTTGTACATATTTTTCACGTTTTTTTACTATAGTAGACTAGAAACAAATGTCTTGTACATACGTTTCCCTTTCTTTTGGAGCAGTAATTTTTTTTATACAAAAGCCAGAATTAGAAAGGGAAACAAGCGCTTATCCATGGATTTGTTTTCTTAAATTAAATGTTGTTTTTAGTTCTCATTAATAATAGCAATTTTGAAATATTATTTTGTCAAATAAATATTTCAAATTTGAATTAGTTGTCTTATGGTAGTTGTTTTTAGGTTTCAACGATAAATTCATTTTTAATATTATTAATGGTTTTAACTGATGACTATAGTGCTGACTAATAGTAATAAATGTGGTTACAAAGGAATAAAAGTAATCTCTGAAGCGATATTACCTATATTTTTTTTGTATGTTTTTGGGAATGTTCATGATAAATATATAAAAGATGGGTTATTTAACGTTTGGTATCCACCAACACCTAGCTTTGGTACCCAATATTTAAAATATTAAGG
The DNA here is from genome assembly GCA_023531295.1 of Papaver armeniacum. Classification (NCBI taxonomy): domain Eukaryota; kingdom Viridiplantae; phylum Streptophyta; class Magnoliopsida; order Ranunculales; family Papaveraceae; genus Papaver; species Papaver armeniacum. The sequence continues at coordinate 166,199 of JAJJWW010000306.1, read as the reverse complement.
GTTGATACCTTGACTAGATGTTGACCGTTAACCACTATGCTTTGACCCGGTTGTTTATTATTTTCCTTTAATAAATATAATTTTAATTTAAAAAAACAATTTTTCCATATTTACCCTTCCCCACAACTCCTACATACGGTGCCAGATTAAAAAAAACAGATCTTCTTCTCTCTCTTCTTCGATTTTGTTAGCAGAAACCTCGATCCATTTTCAATTCCTTTCAAATATTTTTTTTTCTTTCGACTGATTCGTCTTTCATTAACTCCTATAGCCAATTGGATCAATTACTTCGTACTCAAAAGTCAAATCTATCATCACCACTGTCCTGCATGTCATCTTCTTTCTCCGTCATAATCAAATCATTATAACTGTAACCCCAAAACCCAATGATTTTCCAGAGGAGCAAAGCTCCTTCTTTAGCCGAAATATTGCTGATGTTGCGTTCAGGTGAAGGTGTTCAGCTGCTAGTGGTAGATGGTTGGTCAGGCCTTTTCTCAAACACATTTTGTCCATGAACTTGTGATGAAGAATTAATAACAATTGTTAATTTTTACCTCTTTTTGTACCCAATTCTTCTCTGCAAATTTGAATGAGATAAACACCCAACAATTATAATCATTACTAAACACTAAAACGTTTGTTAATCAGCCAGGATTCATCAAATAAATCAGCGGCAACAACACCTCTTCTTGGCTTGTAACTCTTCTTCACCATCATGTTCAACAATTCTTGAAGGGAAATGCTTAAAGGAGTTTGGGAGACGACTACGTCACCAGCTAAGGAGGTAGTATTGATAGAGTTATGCTATGAATCCATCTTTGGTTTTGAGGAGATGTAGAAAATGAGAGAGACTTGTGGGGATGATGAATGTTAGTTGAGTGGGGAATATAATAGAGCATGTTGGAGTGATTTGATTGAGCATCTAGGGAATCTGTATTATACGGATGAAGAAGAAGAAGTGGAGATAATAACGTTGAATTTGCACATTTTATTCCAGTGGTGACATCAAGCTATTGTGTCGTTTCATTTTCATTAATACTGTTCTGTTAAATTTTGATACCTATCGTGAAATCTATAGAAGTCTTGGGGTAAATGCATAAAAGATTCCACTATTACAAACAATAAAAGAATGATAAAAACGGATGTCAAAATTAACTGGGTCAACCTAAGAACTCAACGGTCAACATCTAGTCAAGGTACCAACCCTTAATATTTCAAATATTGGGTACCAAAGCTAGGTGTTGGACATTTGTTGGGTATTAAACGTTAAATAATCCATAAAAGATCTCTTCTTTAAATGAACTTCTCTAATTTAGAGAGTAATAATTGTTGTCATTTTCCTGATGAGATACAACGTATTACATTAACTAATCTTCAAATAAACAAAATTCTATAGTAAAAATAAAAATTAAGTAGAGGGTAAAAATTTCAACCATGTTTTGTAAAAAAGAGTTTTTGATACCAAACTAGACCATGGCTTTTTTTCATCGATGAGTTTTTGATACACTTAGTTAACAATTTACTTCACAACTTTGTTCATGGTCGAAAAGAACAACATTTAATAATATAATGTAAGATATTTAAAATTTTCAAATAAAAGAAACAAACTTAATAAAATACGAAAAAGTTGTCGGCGCCGCGAATTTGATAATATGAGTTAACAAGCTTAACTGAGTAAATAAAATACGAAATTTTATTAAATAATTTTGATTTGATAAAAATTGAAAAACTGGAGACGTTGTTAAAAACTGAATACACAAATAAGCAAGTTTAAATAAAGGTATATAATACCACAAAATAAGAGATTCGATTCGTTTCAATTATTTATAAATATTTACTGATACAATTATTTCGATTATGAAAATACAGTTATGTCAGAAAACTAAATACCAATATAACGCTAAAAGTAACTCGATATAAAATGGGTCGGTGCTATTTCAAAATGGTGTTACACTTTTAAGTAACTCGATATAAAATGGGTCGGTGCTATTTCAAAATGGTGTTATACTAACGTTGCCTCAGTGCTTAGTGTTTATGGGTAAAAACCATTTCTGCCGATTTCGGTAAATTCGGTAGGTGAGTGAGAAACTGGTTCAAACCATAAACAAATGTGCTGCACGTGAGCACTTTATAGATTCGAGAGATCAATCTATACAAGTCCGGCCTAAACCAAGAAATGGCCGTTCCAGACTTGCTTCGGTCACAAAGTGGAGGAGAAGGGTTGATTTGGGAAGGGAATCAAAGAAAGGTGTTGAGACCAGAATAATTCTGGGAGAGTAGTGTCTCGACTTGTACCAGAAAGTGGAAGCTTCGGAAGCTTGCAAGAGATGAAAACTTTTTGGAGAGCTTGCAAAGTTGCCTTTTCTGAGAGTGTAGTATTTTTCTCCCGACCGAGACTTGTTGTCCGGTGGAAATAGGTAAGACCTATTTATACAAGTCGAGATTGAAACGTACCGGTCTCATGAAGGAAGAGAGTAAAGGGTGAAATAATGAGAGGAGGTGGTAACCGCATGGTGTTAATGGGTGAAAACGTTTTCACCATTATTTCCTCATTTATTTGACCGCTTTATTCCTTTTCACGCTTTCTTAATGTGAGTGTAGTGTACGCTGGAAGTCATGACCGCCAAACCAAAACCATGGAAAGCATCCCCCGCTTTGTGTTGATGTCTCGAGTGTTGGTTGCATCTTGAGTGCAAGTGGTGCTTTAGGGCGCATGTGGCATGTGCCAATGACGTGTGTGGAATGCCTTGGTGGTAGGTTGCACGGTTTGCAAGTTAGGCTACCGGCGTGTGTGTTTGGCATGTGCCAATGGCATGTGCGGAATGCCTTGGTGGTAGGTTGCACGGTTTGCAAGTTAGGCTACCGGCGTGTGTGTTTGGCATGTGCGGAATGCCTTGGTGGTAGGTTGCACGGTTTGCAAAGTTAGGCTACCAATGCATGTTGGCATGTGCCAATGGCATGCGTGGCCGTTAGGTCCGTGGCTTTGGTAAGAAAAGCTACCGGCGAGCATGTTGGCATGTGCCAATGGCATGCGTGGCCAAGTTAGGGCCGTGGCCTTGGTAGGAAAAGCTACCAGCGTGCATGTTGGCATGTGCCGATGGCATGCGTGGCCGTTAGGGCCGTGGCTTTGGTAAGAAAAGCTACCGGCGAGCATGTTGGCATGTGCCAATGGCATGCGTGGCCGTTTAGGGCCGTGGCCTTGGTAGGAAAAGCTACCAATGAGCATGTTGGCATGTGCCAATGGCATGCGTGGCCGTTAGGGCCGTGGCTATAGTAAGAAAAGCTACCAACAGCATGTTGGCATGTGCCAATGACATGCGTGGCCGTTAGGGCCGTGGCTTTGGTAGGAAAAGCTACCAACCGAGCATGTTGGCATGTGCCAATGGCATGCGTGGCCGTTAGGGCCATGGCCTTGGTAGGAAAAGCTACCGGGAGCATGTTGGCATGTGCCAATGGCATGCGTGGCCGTTAGGGCCGTGGCCTTGGTAGGAAAAGCTACCAATGAGCATGTTGGCATGTGCCAATGGCATGCGTGGCCGACTTGGCCTAGGTTGCATGGTTTGTAAGCCTAGGGCGCTATATTTGGTATGCGCCAATGGCATAGCGGCTTGGAAATATGGCTTGTGGTACGTGTTGGCATGTGCCAATGGCACGTACGGCCATGTTGACCTAGTTGCACGTTTTGCAAGCCTAGGGCGCTATATTTGGCATGCGCCATTGGCATCGCGGCTTGGAAATATGGCTTGTGGTACGCGTTGGCATGTGCCAATGGCACGTACGGCCGTGTTGACCTAGTTGCACGTTTTGCAAGCCTAGGGCGCTATATTTGGCATGCGACAATGGCATAGCGGCTTAGTTTGGCATGGTTGCCAATGAGTGCGATATGTAGTTTGGTTTTGGCGTCGCTGCCATGGTGTGCAGTGTGCGGCTTGGTTTTGGCGTTGTTGCCATGGTGCGCAGTGTGTGGCTTGGCTTGGAATTGTTGCCATGGTGCGCGGTGTGCGGCTTGGTTTGGCATTGTTGCCATGGTGCGCGAGTGTGCGGCTTGGTTTGGCATTATTGCCATGGTGCGCAGCCACGGCTTGGTTTGGCATTGTTGCCATGGTGCGCGTGTGCGGCTTGGTTTGGCATTATTGCCATGGTGCGCAGTGTGCGGCTTGGTTTGGCATTGTTGCCATGGTGCGCAATGTGCGGCTTGGTTTGGCATTGTTGCCATGGTGCGCAGTGTGCGGCTTGGTTTTGGCTTTGTTGCCATGGTGCGCAGTGTGCGGCTTGGTTTTGGCGTTGTTGCCATGGTGCGCAGTGTGCGGCTTGGTTTGGCATTGTTGCCATGGTGCGCAAATGTGCGGCTTGGTTTGGCATTGTTGCCATGGTGCGCAGTGTGCGGCTTGGTTTGGCATTGTTGCCATGGTGCGCGAGTGTGCGGCTTGGTTTGGCATTGTTTCCATGGTGCGCAGTGTGCGGCTTAGTTTTGGAATTAGGGTTATGTGTCGAAAACCCTAATCTGGTATTTTTGAAAAAATACCCCTATTAATTATTTACACATGAGTTAAATGCTCTTAGTTAATGTGTTGCGGGTAACACTAGGTCATGGGGTTTTACGATTTTACTCTTTGTTTAAAAACCACCATCAACATTAAGTCCCCTGCTTAGTTCGGAACAGGGGCTTTGTTGCGAGGTAAGCATAAGATGGTGACAAACTATCAACAGCAAACCGTAAAGAGAATTGAGGAGGCTTGTCTGACCTTTTATAAGTAGGATTTGGAATCCTTGCCTCTGGTAGTTTTGCACAAATCGGGAGGCTGGCACAATTGGTGGGGCCGGTGCGGCTTGAGCGACGTTGGGAAGTTGACGTGAGTTAGGAAACTGATTGTGCTAGCTGGTGGGACCGGCGCCATGTGGAAACTGTGCGTGCTTTCAGGCGTGACTTGGGAAACTGAGTGTGCTAGCTTAGCTGGTGGGACCGGCGCAATGTGGAAGCTATGCGGGATTGCAGGCGTGACTTGGGCGGTCATAGGGAAGTCGGTGCAATTAGTGGGGCCGGTGAGCTTGGTCGACATTGGGAAGTTGCGCCCTTGTGGGCCCGTTTTCACGCACGATTTTGGTAAAGGGTAATCCCTCCCTATTTCAGAATCTTCACGCCTATATATATAAAGTCCCTTTCTCCCATCTTGCACTTTCATCTTTTCATCCTTTCCTACTAGCGGCAGAGTCACAAAGAAAAACCAGCTTCCAGGTATGTCTTCCAGTACTTCTCTTGTTTCCCTTTTTATGTAGGTGTAAACCCTAAGAGTAGGCGTTTTTCTTTATATATTGCGCATATAATTTCTTGGCGTGTCTCTTGTAGAAAATATTGCATGTATGCAACCAAGGGAAATACTGCGTATATTATTTTGAACCCTGAAGAAAATACTGCGTGTGCAGCCCTGAACCCGTAGAGAATACTGTATATGAATCCCGAAGAAGAATACTGTATATATGCTCCATATGACTTCGAACCCGCAGGAAATATTGTATATATTATTTTTCGGTCCCGAAAGAAATACTGCGCGTGCAGTTTTCAACCCGTAGAAAAATGCTCCATATATAATTTTGAACCCGAAGAAGGATACTGTAGACACACTTGAACCCATATAAAATACCGCGTATATAGTCTTGAACCCGAAGAAAATTCTGCGTATATAGTTTTGAACCCGAAGAAAATTCTGCGTATATAGTCTTGAACCCGAAGAAAATTCTGCGTATATAGTCTTGAACCCGAAGAAAATACTGCGTATATAGTCTTGAACCCGAAGAAAATTCTGCGTATATAGTCTTGAACCCGAAGAAAATTCTGCGTATATAGTCTTGAACCCGAAGAAAATACTGCGTATATAGTTTTGAACCCGAAGAAAATACTGCGTATATAGTTTTGAACCCATAGAGAATACGCCCTCCTCTTTATTTATTTCGGGTTTTACTTTTGTTGGGCGCGGTTATGTGTCAGGGAGATAATTTTGTTATTTTTTTTTTGTGTGCAGGTATCTTGTTACTAAGTTGTTATTAAAAGATCCGACAAGATGTTACCTGAACAAAATTTCGCTTCCTCAAAGGATGTCCATAATTCCAAACCAAACACGGATGATGAGTTCTTCGCCAAAAAACTCGTCTCCGCTCGGAAAAATCACCCATGTTTCGTGCCAATTTTGTTAACAGGTGGTGAAGATGAAAGGAAGACACGTTCGGTTCGCCCAGAGAACACTATACGGTTCTGTCTTCAAAAAGGGGTACATTCCACTTCCAGCATTGATTTCAGGATGTGTCAAAGCCCATTGCGTTCTTTTGATAGATGGGTTGAGTTCATGGTGAGTAAGGAGTACATAAACACCAACCTGACTCGAGCGCAGATTATTAATGTTTGTCGAGCTTCGATGAAACCTCCAGTTAGGAAGGATATCCCGGGCTTGGTTGCTTTAATCTCCGGATGGTGTTCGGACACCCATACAATCATATGTATATGGGGTGAGATAACTTTCTCCTTGGAGAGTGTGGCTCTCTTCTTGAATCTTCCCAGAATCGGGAATCTTAAAATCTAATTATCCGAAAGTGAGGTGAAGATGCGGGATAACCTTGCCGCTAAGTTGGGAGATTACGCTCGGAAAGACTCCACCGCGAAGTCGAAGGATTCTGTCCGGGAAGAGGATGAAAGGTGCTTTTATAGCCGGGTGGATGTCTCGGTGGTTCCCGGACGAGCCGGAACCCGAATGGGAAAAGCGATGATCTTCATGTTGCAAGATTCTTGGCTCTCTGGTTGTCTAGAGACATTTTTGACGACGGTTACGGCAAGAAGGAAATAAGACCCGAGTTGCTAGCGGTTCTTTGTGAAGTTAGCAAAAGGTGAAGTTCTTCCCATTGGCAAGCTATTCCTCGGTTCCTTGTATGTGCATCTGGATCACCTAATTGCGAACATGCGAGTTTCGAATGGTTTCATGAAAGTGAATTCATATGTGCACGTTGCTTTTCCCGCAAGTCCTGCTATGGGAGCATTTTGAGAAGTATGCTCCGAAACCGATGCCTTCGATTCCCGCGAGTTGGGGGTTCCCTCAATTCTTCGATGGGTGAACAAAGCGTCCAAAGGTTGGCGTGAGCTTGGTTAGTCTTCTTGATAAATCGTATGAAATCAATTTTCGCCCATGGGAGCTGGTCCATAGGTCGGTGACTCAAATTGACACCTTTGCTTCGCTCCGCTCATGTCTTTGTCTTCCGATGGCGATTTGAGCGCCAAAAAACTTGTTCATTCAAAGTCGCTTGCCCGGTTATATGTCGTCTTTCTTCATGGGGTCTTTCCGGATAATCGCTTACAATATTGACCGTCTTTGCTCGTCACATGGGTTTCGATCAAGGGGTGCCTCTTGCTTACCAAATAGGTGATCCCTAAAGATTCATTGCGTGACGCCCTTAATGCCGGTGCCCTTGAGCGGGTATCCGCCTTCCTTCTTTCAAACGGGAAGAGTAACTTCGACGACCTTCGGTTATAACGAGTTCTGGGGTGATGAGTTTATTATGATCCAAGATTTTGTGAATAGCGTGGTGGAGAACGTTCGTTGCAAACCTTCCCCAGCAGTTTTGAAGAAGTATCCAATGTTGAGAGATCTCAAGCGAAAATTGCCTAGCAACTCGGAAAGTCCCCAGGTCAAGGAACGGAGAACGAAGAATCGTGCTGGCGGGTTCCGGACGGTTTCAAAAGATCCTCCCTCAGCTCTCGTGTCTTTCGTTCTTCCAATAACTGAGGTATGTGTCGCATCTTCTTTGGTTTGTCTCAAAACACGTGAATTTCTGCCGAAAACATGTGTCTTGTTTCCTCCGGGGCTTCGGTAGTGTTATCGCTTTCGCTGCCCTTGCACGTTGCCAGAGACGACAATTTCTTCAAAGAATTCCAAAGAAGACACGGCGAGCCTTCTCATAGCGATGATGAGTCGAGAAAGAAGAAAGTTCGACAAGTGAGAGTGATTCCTCTGGGCAAAAGACCCGGTTCTTTTTTCAGAAGTGGTTCGGTGAGTTTCGCGCTTCTTTTCTCTCTTCTTCGTTTCTTCTTTTGAAAAATGTCTAACTCGAGTTCGCGGGAGGAATCCGATTCGGAGGATGATTAAGGGTAGAGGCACACGAAAACTTGCCTTTGGTGACCACCGCCGTGACTTGGAGATGGGCGTTAGCCAATTGCCGGCACGAGATGTGGCTCAAACGGCGGATAATTCTCATGGTTGTTGCCGTAGACATGGAGGAAGACCCTCTGCGAGTCGTGAGGCCAAGTGCAGGCGCCATTTTGATCCTCCGTACTTGGTTCCTTATCCGGTCATGTCTCAAGTTGGCGGCTTCGGCGTGCCGGCTAAGCACGAGGCGTTGTACACGAGAATCGGGAGAAATACGGACATATGGCCACAACCAAGAAAGTCACCAATCGATTTTCACCGGTTAAAGCGTGTGGAAGAGGCTTTATCTTCCATACGAGGATATGCGTGAGGTGACCGGTCACACCGTTTCGAAGACGTTATTGCCGACCGGGAGCACCATCGCGACGTGTGCGTAGAAAAGGAGTTCAACACTTCGTGTTTTTGTCGAAGGCCTTGCTGAGATCCAAAAGTTGAAAGATGGGGCAGTCGAAAGCCTTTCCGCCGAGGAGATTATACGACAGGAGGTGGAACTCGAAGAGCTTTCCAAGATGTTGACTATAAAGAGAGCGGCTCTTGAAGATGCAAAGTTGACTTTCTCCAAGAAGAGCAGACTTCTGTTGGATAATTTTCCTTGAACGTTTCTCTGTTAAACTTTCATTTAGGTTCTCTCTTTTTTTTTTGAAAGACATATTGGATGTCTGGTTCAAAGCTTGACATTTGATAGGCGGCTGGTCTCTTTTGAGGATATTGGATTATTTCTGGGATGAATGGTTTTGATAATATGACTCTGATTATGTTTTGGGAAAGGAATATTGCTTTTATGAAAGTGTGTGCTAGCAATAGGCACAATACTCGGTAGTATAATGGTTTTACTAAAAACCTAAAACAAATCGTATATCTTGCGTAGTCCGAATTTAGTCACTTCATAGGTTTTTGCGAACATGCCCCTCTTCATGTAAAAAGGCGGTTTCTTTGGTAGCATCGCCGCTAGTCCCCAATTATTGGTAGCGTATTCAAATGAGTCCCCGGTTTTTACTGGAGTAGTTTTAACAACTGACGATAACCTGGGTTATCCGGCGCTTGAGTCGGACCGAGCCGCAAGTCCCCAATCGCCGTAGCATCTTCAACGAGTCCCCGCTTTTCGTGTAGTTTTTGCAACTTGTAACCGGGTCGTCTGGTAGTTGAGTCGGATCGAGTCGCCTTCCCTACCATCTTGACATCCGGGTCGAAGAACGAGATCGACAGATCGACATTGTAGCCGATAGATCAATCCTCCCACTGTGGTCGCCAATTATTTATGGGTAAAATCGTTTCTGCCGATTTCGGTAAATTCGGTATGTGAGTGAGAAACTGGTTCAAACCCTAAACAAATGTGCTGCACGTGAGCACTTTATAGATTCGAGAGATCAATCTGTACAAGTCCGGCCTAAACCAAGAAATGGTTGTTCCAGACTTGCTTCGGTCACAAAGTGGAGGAGAAGGGTTGATTTGGGGAGGGAAGCAAAGAAAGGTGTTGAGACCGAATAGTGCAGGAGAGTAGTGTCTCGACTTGTATCGAAAAGTGGAAGATTCGGAAGCTTGCAAGAGATGAAAGCTTTTGGAGAGCTTGCAAAGTTTCCTTTTACGAGAGTGTAGTATTTTTCTCCTGACCGAGACTTGTTGTCCGGTGGAAATAGGTAAGACCTATTTATACAAGTCGAGATTGAAACGTACCCTGGTCTCATGAAGGAAGAGAGTAAAGGGTGAAATAATGAGAGGAGGTGGTAACCGCATGGTGTTAATGGGTGAAAACGTTTTCACCATTATTTCCTCATTTATTTGACCGCTTTATTCCTTTTCACGCTTTCTTAATGTGAGCGTAGTGTACGCCGCAAGTCATGGATCGCCAAACCAAAACCACCGGAAAGCATCCCCCAGTTTGTGTTGATGTCTCGAGTGTTGGTTGCATCTTGAGTGCAAGTGGTGCTTTGCTAGGGCGCATGTGGCATGTGCCAATGACGTGTGTGGAATGCCTTGGTGGTAGGTTGCACGGTTTGCAAGTTAGGCTACCAAAGGTGCGTGTTTGGCATGTGCCAATGGCATGTGCGGAATGCCTTGGTGGTAGGTTGCACGGTTTGCAAGTTAGGCTACCCGGTGTGTTTGGCATGTGCCAATGGCATGTGCGGAATGCCTTGGTGGTAGGTTGCACGGTTTGCAAGTTAGGCTACCAGCGTGCATGTTGGCATGTGCCAATGGCATGCGTGGCCGTTAGGTCCGTGGCTTTGGTAAGAAAAGCTACCAGCGAGCATGTTGGCATGTGCCAATGGCATGCGTGGCCGTTAGGGCCGTGGCCTTGGTAGGAAATGCTACCAAATACGTGCATGTTGGCATGTGCCAATGGCATGCGTGGCGGTTAGGCCGTGGCTTTGGTAAGAAAAGCTACCGGCGAGCATGTTGGCATGTGCCAATGGCATGCGTGGCCGTTAGGGCCGTGGCCTTGGTAGGAAAAGCTACCAAATGAGCATGTTGGCATGTGCCAATGGCATGCGTGGCCGTTAGGGCCATGGCCTTGGTAGGAAAAGCTCCACGATCATGTTGGCATGTGCCAATGGCATGCGTGGCCGTTAGGGCCGTGGCTTTGGTAGGAAAAGCTACCAATGAGCATGTTGGCATGTGCCAATGGCATGCGTGGCCGTTAGGGCCGTGGCTTTGGTAGGAAAAGCTACCAAAGAAGCTGTTGGCATGTGCCAATGGCATGCGTGGCCGTTAGGGCCGTGGCCTTGGTAGGAAAAGCTACCGAATGAGCATGTTGGCATGTGCCAATGGCATGCGTGGCCGACTTGGCCTAGGTTGCATGGTTTGTAAGCCTAGGGCGCTATATTTGGCATGCGCCAATGGCATAGCTGCTTGGAAATATGGCTTGTGGTACGTGTTGGCATGTGCCAATGGCACGTACGGTCATGTTGACCTAGTTGCACGTTTTGCAAGCCTAGGGCGCTATATTTGGCATGCGCCAATGGCATAGCGGCTTGAAATATAGCTTGTGGTACGCGTTGGCATGTACCAATGGCACGTACGGCCGTGTTGACCTAGTTGCACGTTTTGCAAGCCTAGGGCGCTATATTTGGCATGCGCCAATGGCATACGGCTTAGTTTGGCATGGTTGCCAATGAGTGCGATATGTAGTTTGGTTTTGGCGTCGCCGCCATGGTGTGTGCGGTGCGGCTTGGTTTTGGCGTCGTTGCCACGGTGCGCAGTGTGCGGCTTGGCTTGGCATTGTTGCCATGGTGCGCAGCAGCGGCTTGGCTTGGCATTGTTGCCATGGTGCGCGAGTGTGCGGCTTGGTTTGGCATTATTTCCATGGTGCGCAGTGTGCGGCTTGGTTTGGCATTGTTTCCATGGTGCGCGATTAATGCGGCTTGGTTTGGCATTGTTGCCAGCGCAGATGTGCAGCTTGGTTTTGGCGTTGTTGCCATGGTGCGCAGTGTCCGGCTTGGTTTTGGCGTTGTTGCCATGGTGCGCAGTGTCCGGCTTGGTTTGGCATTGTTGCCATGGTGCGCGAGTGCGGCTTGGTTTGGCATTGTTGCCATGGTGCGCAGTGTGCGGCTTGGTTTGGCATTGTTGCCATGGTGCGTATGTGCGGCTTGGTTTGGCATTGTTGCCATGGTGCGCAGTGTGCGGCTTGGTTTGGCATTGTTTCCATGGTGCGCAGTGTGCGGCTTGGTTTTGGAATTAGGGTTTTGTGTCGAAAACCCTAATCTGGTATTTTGAAAAAATGCCCCTATTAATTATTTACACCTGAGTTAAATGCTCTTAGTTAATGTGTTGCGGGTAACACTAGGTCATGGGGTTTTATGATTTTACCCTTTGTTTAAAAACCACCATCAACACTTAGTTAGATGTACAGTCAACCTTCGATAAATGAATGTCCTCTGGACCAAAAACAAATTTGTTTAGCGGGATTATTTATTTATCGATAAATGAATATTTTTTAATTAAGATGTTAAATGAATATTTTATTCATTTATCGATAAACAAATATTTATTCATTTATTTTGGATGCTATTAATTTTGCTACTACGGCTTGGAGGTTTGATGTGACGGCAAAAATATTTGCAAATTTTTTCCGTCATTGTATGATTCGGTCCGAAGATATTGATGTTCTTGAACTAGAAAATGGTCAATTAGAAGAAGATATCCAAGGATTACCTGGTGTCATAATTTACGTTTTAGAAATGTGATGGACGTCAAACATCTTTTGAACTATCCTAACGAGAATGTTGCAGTTATGTAGTCTCCAACAGACGAAGAAATTATTGAGTCAGTAATGAATATCTAGAATGATCATGAACCAGATGATAGTAGCGTCGAACCAAATGTACCATCTAAAAATGCTTTCCAAGCGCTGGTCACTTTAAAAAATTATTTGCTACAACACGAGCAAAATATTCCAGAAATTGTGCAAGCATTGCATAAAATTAAGGATACGGTGCATTTTGGTTTGGGTGGAAGAAAAGGACAATCAAACATAGATGATTTTTTTTTGAGTTCATTCCTACGTATATTTTTATGTAAAATTTTCTGATCATGTATTTTGGTTTATTTTGATATATATTTATTTATATATAATTCAATGATTATTCGTTTATATTTCTATAGGACCTTTAAGGATCCAATTTTTTTATTCATTAATACATTAAGCGAGGTTATTAATTTATCACTTTGGCCCAAATCGGGACCAGTGGCGGATCCAACTAGTAGCAAGGGTGTGCACTTGCTACCCTCCACATTTTGCTTCCAAGCCTAAATTTTCAAGCATAAATTCTCCTCAAAGCCTAATTTTCCTTTTTTGCTACCCCTAATAAAAATTTGCTTCCCATTAGTTTAGTTTCTAGATTCGCCGCTGAACGGGACCCGAGAAAATTATTCATTTGGCGAGGTTATTCATTTATCGAACATTCGTTTATGGAGGTTCGACTGTAATTCAATATGCAAAAATAGGGAAAATGATTCCAACATCTAAACCACCACCAAGAGACTCTTCAGCGCCATTAAGACCACCACCATACGCACTATTCTCATAACCACCATCTGTATCACCATCCGTCTCATCATCACCACTCATATCAGTGTACTGTACTACTATTGGTGGTTTTGGATTTCTAAGTCGGTTTAAACAGTTGCGAGCATGGTCGCCTTCTT